>JAHWFP010083193.1:0-17045 GCA_023313725.1 Lithobius niger
CCCCCCGCAGTAGCGGGGGGTAAAGTTTTGAAAGTCGCCGCCGCATCGAAAAAAATTATCTTTCCCGCCAGCAAAAAATTTTGTACGGTGCACACCTCTTGCTTGAAGACGAGAGCTCCACACCGCATGCTTGCAATGCATGCTTGACTCACGCGCTCACTGACGCCAGCGAAGGATAATATATTATTTCCTAACTATACTCTTACGTAGGCGGTTACGGAGATGGCGCTGCCATCTACAAAGTAAGCCGCTTCACACGACGTCAATGAGTTTCAGTTTGATTATTGTTGACTTGCTTTGCTAAACATCCATCAAGAAATGGACATTGATGTTAAGGCAATTTTGGCATCGTGGGTAGGGCGCAAAAACCGACGTTGCTAATTTTTTCTGGATTTTTAGCTGAACAACCGTAAGTGGAAATAATAAGTGATTTTTAAATTTTATTTGTACTTCAAGGAAAATGTTGGAGGGGGCGAGGGATGGGGTCTGATTGTATGGGAAGTGTGAGACTGTAATTTCACAATGGTTCTGACTACAGGAACACTGTTTACAAAAAAATAAAAGTTTCGTCTAAAAAAGTTGGCATTAATGTAGCGGGGGGTATCATAAAGTCCTGGCTACGGCCCTGCCAGTAGTTAAATGTGGAGCAAGTTTCAAATGCGCGATTCGTTTTGTTTTTTCAATACGAAAACTGTTAGACAATTGTTTTCTTCTTTTGAAGGGAGTTCCCGGTGATGACGACAAGGGTTTCACAACAAACGAGCAGATCATCAATGCCGTTTCGGCCATCATCTCGGTATGCAGTATTGGTCACGCAGCAGCCAACTTCCAGCAGTACCACGAATATGCCTTTCCTCCAAATTATCCTGCTAAACTGACTGGAGAAATTCCAACAGACAAGGTAAACCAAATACTCTTCCATATCTTTCTCCCTAAACACGACAATCAACATATTTAACCGAAGAGCAAGGAAAACCGGTAAACAGTGGTTTTGAAAAGACATTATAAGCATGGAAATCGCACCTAAACCACAAGGAAGATCACAGTTCACTTGAATTTTCGGAGCATAGACCATTTGTTTTCCTCAGAAATACGCACAACATGGGAAAAATTAGTTCTCACACGATGTCGTGTAAACAAAATTTCGAAATGACGCACGTGGAGGAGCAGACACCGTCTACAAATCATTTCGTCCAAGGAGATTCCACTTCCAGTCAAATTCGGCTGCAAGCTCTCTCTACAACCCTAAGAAGTACCCGTGATGTGCATAAGAGGCACACGCCATCGGGGGAAGCGTTTCATAGCAAAGGACTCCAAAGCTCGAAAACCAAACATGCCCTCCACTTTCGAGCTTTGGAGTTCTTTGCTATGAAACGCTGCTTCCTGTGGCGTGTGCCTCTTTATGAATCTCATGGGTCCTTCTTAGGACCGTACAGAGAGCTTGGTGCGTCAAGAGCTTGCAGTGGAGTCTGCTCCTCCACACGATAACTTCTGAAGAAGGAGCATGGTATATTCCCTGAAAATTCAAGTGAACAGTTTTCTTCCTGGTGGTTTGGGTGTGATTGCCATAAACGAAAAGGCTACCATGGGTTGAAAATGTGGCGAGTTGATATCGTTTTTCCCCACAGTCGAGTAGAGCAGTAATATGTTGGTACTACGCGATCTTACGTGATCTAAGTAATTTTTAGAAATGACCCAGTTGAACCGCCTGGTGCCTATTAAATTCTCTTCCAATTCAACCATTATGTAAATGTTACGGATGGACTGATAGCGATACTGGCACGCAATGTATTGACGAAACCTATTCGATACCACATAGACAAACATGTCCTGTACAGGGCTTGCACTGCCCAAAATGCCTTAAAAAAAGTGACAAAATTGTTATCCATCTCTAGGGGTACGTAATGTCTTTGAAATTTTTGCAGCCAATTCCGCGAAATATTTTATCAATTCTGTGGTGTATTGCTCAATATAAGCCCAATTTCAACGAAAAGTATAACTCTTCTTCAGAAGTACAGCATTGTTAACTCTAACCAATAAGAGAAAAACTTCAGTAACACGTCTGGTTAGTCTTTTTCATGATAAAATTCGTTCTTCTTTTGTGCTTTTTTTGGAATTGACACGAAGAAATTCACATTTCCGTGACACCAACAATACATTTTAGGAACCTACAGATGTCCACTACTCCGAGAACTTTCTATTATCTTCTTTTCTAAAGCATCTGCGAAAAACTGCGATCGTGGAAATTACTTATCTTCATCCATCTAGCCAACAATTTAACTTTGTAATCACAAAAGCATGACAACCTTTAGGGCTCCCGCACAATAGGCGTCCAGTGGTTGTCGCGGCCACATCAGTTTTCCCTTGATTATTCTCAGTCATACGGAGTAAGCATTGTTGCTCTGTGGATCACCTGTAGGCCGCCCGGGATCCCAGTGGCCGCTGCGGCCAAGTGCGCGATGCTCCATGTACCCTAAGCATTCTCATTGGCTGCAGCAACCTGGCCACCTAGTTCGCGGGAGCCCTTATAGCTTAACTTAAGCCGTAAAATAAATTTTTTTTGCTTCTCAGGCATTTTTTGAATTTACTAAAGGGACCCGGTGACCAGTCTTTTTATTTTTATTTCATAATTCAAAAGTCCTTCTTAGACACGTAAAATATAATTTTGATGCTGGCCTACTCTTTTTCCTCTTTCCATCCGTTTTATGTTGTTAAAGTAAAAGGTGACAACAAATAAAAAAAAAAGTGATATAAGTAACACAGTGGAACCCCTTAATATTATGTTCATTCAATAGTTTTTAAGGCTGTACCGAACAAGAATTTTTCAGCCGAACACTTCCGAACCGAACAAAAATGTACCAAACCAATCTACAGTGAAACCTCTTTATAACGATGTTCAAGGGTCCTTGGAAAATAGAATGTTATATCAGGTTTATTGTTATAAGCAGCAATCACGCTGGCATGCATGGTTGCTTTAAGTGCGTCAAAAATAGCGTTGTTATAACGATGTTTGACTGTATCTTAAACTGAAATGTAAAAGAACTCAAGAAACCTATGCTTTGATGAATCTTTGTGAACCGAGTTCTTTTACATTTTAGTTTAAGATAGATTGGTTTGGTACATTTTTGTTCGGTTCGGAAGTGTTCGGCTGAAAAATTCTTCAAAGCATAGGTTTCTTAAGAAATGTAAGTATTTTTACATGGACTTGTAAGTCCATAGATGTTGAAACTGTTTAAACATTAAAAAATCTCTACTACTTTTACATTTTCCCTTATAACTTTTGAACCGTTAGAGCTAGGAACTTGTGGTTTGGACCAAGAGAAAGCTGGCGAAAAAACCTTCAAAATGGTGTATTCAAACATCAAAATCCGTCGATTAGAAATGAAAATATGTTCGGTTCGGTACAGCCTTAATGGTTTTACAAAGCACCAATGCACGATTGTTTTCCTTTTTTAGACAGAACTAACAGAAGCCGATGTCTTAACACACCTCCCCGACAAAAAGACTACAGTCGACGTCATGGTTATAACTAACTTGCTTAGCAGCAAAGGAACAAAATCACTGGGCGATTTTGAAGTTCAATATATGTACGATCCCGTTGGAGTGCAAGCTGCAACAGAGTGAGTGTCATATGATCTGTATTAAGACGTGACTGGTTACGAGTTTTTGCAATGTGATGAACAAACTACTAACGATATATTTATGTTGCAGATTCCGGGCGGAATTGGCGAAAATCAGTGATGGCATCAAGTTTAAAAATTTCCACAGAAAGAAGCCGTATCGCTGGCTGGACCCAGAAATTGTACCAAACGCCATCAGCATTTGATTCAACCAACAGAAGACAAAGAATACCGCTATTTTGAATTTTAACTGCATTTGTACATAAACATATTTCTTAAACACACATGACAAGGAAACCATTAACTTGAAGTCGTTCCCATACTGTTCTTACCTTCGTTCTTTTTGTACTGTATAGAAGCTGATGTCGAGTAGTAGCCTTCCCATTAAAAGGTTAAACTACCAGGGCTGGACTGATCCAATATCGATACTTGGCAAGTGGGATGCAAGTTAATCGATGTGGTATTTTTTTTGTCCACAGCATTTCCCACTTTTACTGCATTTTATGACAGTTTGTTGATAAATTTTGGTATAATTTGTGAATTGCTATGACGAACGTAATACTCACTTACAATTGCACACAACCAAGGGCTTAAGTAGACCGAATGCTTTTGGTTATGACAGATTATAACCCAAATATCTGTGTTATGGCTACCAGCCTGATTAAGCACGTTACTTAATTAGTAAATATTTCTTCCTCTATGTGCCTTTTTTTGGACTTAAAATTAAATTAGCACCATTCGAAAAAATGGTTCGAATGGTATACTCGACGTAAAAATCTGTTATTTTTTTTTTTACGAAATTATTGAAAAATTACATTTTACCAATACTGCTGGTCAATAAACAATCTGCGTATTGGTGGCAGATAGATGCTTTTTTTGTACTTAAGCCACGGTTGCTGTACGCTAAATGGAAAATAGCCTGTGCATGGCTCACATCGTTCTGCTCCGACACAGACTCCAATACAATAAGGTCTCCTAAAACAAACAAGCGTGTGAAATGTAATTTAAAATGCCAAGTGCTCGTGAAATTAACAGTTCACAACATCCCCAAGATCGGCGTGATAAAACAACAAACTCTTATTCGATCTTTGCCGGTCAGATACCGCAAATAATCGCAACCGATCTGTACAGTATACAGAAATGTCAAAAATTGCTCAGGCACTTAAAAGATTTTTTTTTTAATTTGCTTGTGAAACCTGACAGCAAAAATGTAAATTTGTTGCTATAGAGAGGGATTTATTTTCTCGATAGTATTCAAGAGCTTAATGGTGTATGTCATGCCAAAATATGTCAATTTTGACTAAATTGTTGGCGGGCGGGAGAATTTTAATGATCCCGTGTGAAATGTGTGCAGCTCTGGTAATTTGACTTGTCAATAAACGTTGAATGGTATCTTTAACGCATCTTCAAGTATCACAAATGAAAAAAAAAGTAAAATATTAAATTTATTTACACTTGTGTAGTTACACAAAACAATGGTAGTGCTTGCTTTTAGGCATTCCATGTAGATTTTAACAATTTCTACATTACGAGCATAATATTTACATAACAATTTACACTACTGGATTAGCCTATCTAAAACTTGAAAGTTGTTGACAGGAATGTTTTTTTTTTTTTACTGTGAGGAAATTGTACAAAATATATTTGTATATATTACGAATTTGATGAATAAAAAAAATTATTTGATGATGCATGGATATTACCGTAATGCATGTGCAGGGAAAAGCAGAGGTTCGATCCTTTTCTGAAACCTACACACAATAGAAAAGTGTAAATCAATATAAGTTCAGTAAGTATCTGAACAAGATATGTCGGGATATGTCGGGACGCATTATCACCCAACAATATACTGTGGTGCCATCCAGCGGCAGTGATGTGGTTATCCTTTACAGCTTGCTCCCAGGTGTACGAGGATGTACCAAATTCTCGTTAAAAGAAATGGCGTTGTGCATTCCTTCGTTGTACTAGACAGCTAAAGTTTTGTTGCGCTCCTAGCCGAAGCCATGGCACCAAGTATTAGAGCGCTAGATGTTCTGACTTTCAATCGTTGATAGTGATACCTTAAGGCCGCGGGGAAAAAAAATGGTTGCTCTCAGGCCACTTGACCCAAAACGCTCCTGGTGAAAAATTTGTATTGAGACTTTAAGACAAACGTGCTATTGTTTTGCATCTCAAGCATTTCAAGAGCAAAATAAAAGACAAATATGCAGCTCTGTATTTGCATTGTACTTTGTTTTATTACAGATTTTTCTCGCTTTCTTTAAAGTAGCACAAACTAAATTTTCAAAAAAATTTAATTTTTGAATTATGAAATGAATGCGAAACTCAGGTAGCTGGCGATAAAATGACATTATGATGAAAATAATTACACTGACACCATCAGAGTGAAAAGTTCACCTAAATCAGGCTACTTAAATTTTCAAAGAACGGCTTTCTTATTCAAAAGCACAACAAAAAATGTTAGCTGAAAACAATGGACGTTACATGTTGTCATGCGAAGCAGACACATAAAATTTAAAACTTCCACAACAAATGATCTCTAGGCATCGTTCTGGAGTGGCTGGAAGCGAGCCTCCACACTCCGCATTGTGTTCGCCATTAACAGCACTTTTCCAGAAGTCAATTTGTCAAGGCATAGTACCTACTCAATGGAAGACTGCTCGCGTTCCACCTATCCATAAAGGACGATCCAAGACTAATCCATCCAACTATCGACCAATTAGCCTTACAAGCATCCCAAGCAAAATTATCAAAAAAATCATCCACAAACAAATACTAAATTTCCTCGCTGAAAACAAACTTCACCCTAACCAATTCGGGGGAATCCTCGTGAGGTTGACAACCCACAATAAAATACATTACCTGGACAAAGTGGCACAGAGGATTGATAAGGGCCTCCAAGTCGACACTGTTTTTTTTTTTTTATCTCGCAAAGGCCTACGATACGATTCCTCACAACAAACTTATTGAATGCCTGGGAGACTGAAGCATCCGGGGAACACTTCTTGCCTGGATCGGTGACTTTGTCAGCTAGACACCAGCGATGCTCAGTCAAGAGAGTTCTGTCAGAACCTTTACCAGTAAGTAGTGGGATTCCGCAGGGCAGTGTATTAGGCCCACTGTTTTTTGTCATGTTTATCAAATCCCTTTCCTCGAAGATTTCAGTTGACCACGGCATTTTTATGGAAGACGCTAAACTTTTCGAACCCTCCAACACACCTGAAACCGCTGCTATCCTCCAAGACAACATTCATCATGTTACAAACTGGGTGGAGGACACGAATATGAATTTAAATGAAAACAAGTGTTGTATCCGTAGGTCAGGCAACCAACGTCTTCACACTGTCTACACGACCTTGGCTCTAATAAAGCTACTACAAGATAAGGCTCCATAGAAGGTTCTTGGCGTCATTCGCGATGGTGATCTTTCTTTTTCTACGCATGTCCAATCTGTGTAGCCAAAGCATACGCTGTGTTAACAGGCGTCCGAAATACTTTTAACGAGCTTCAACTAAAGATCTTTTTTAAACTGTACCGTAGTCTTGTTTGACGCATCATGGTATATGCAAACCAAGCGTAGTGGATGAGACTTGAACGAGACAAGGAAAAAGTGGAAAGATTCCAGAGAGGAGCAACAAAGAATCATTGGTTTATCCAATCTAATGTACAGTGAACGTTTATGACGACTCTTCCCACACTGGCTCATCGACGTTCTCACGTAGATCTTATCTTTGCATACAAGACTTAATTCTAATAACCCACTTGAGAAATCTTGGCTCGTTGTCACTGATGATCTTGGTACTAGAAACCAAGGAACAATGGTTGTGAAACAACGTCGCCGGAGATCTGTACGACAAGAGTCATTTGCTTTCAGAGTGTGCAACCTGTGGAATAAGCTACCGGCAGAAGTTGTGAAAGCCCCTTCACTCCTTCAGTGCTCACATTCAAAAAAACATCTTGATACTGTGTTGACTTCCTCATACCAACCTACAACTGCACAATTTGGTAGTAGGGAATACTCGACACCATAAGCCCGTAGGCTTTCTGTAGAATTTTCATTCAAATTCAAATGCTTGCTGATTAATCGTGTTGTCGTCGTTGCACTGTTGCCTTGTAGTATCTTCATCAGTAACTTCAATTTCTTTAAAAAGCTGAAGCATCGCAACACGACTAAAGGAGGCTGGGGCCTGAATTCCTACTCTATCCAGCTTGGCTTTTATATCCTGCATAGTCCAATTTGCCGGTTGGTTGGATCCAAACTGTATATTTCTTTGTTTTTGCGGTCGAATCGCTGGCTCGTTTCATATGGATAGACATCACTGCCGTTTTACTTTGGTTTTAGGGAAAATACTCACAATAAGGATATGCAAAACCAAACAGTATGTAACGGCCAATTACATGCAAATTTTCGGTGGCCTATTTTCTGCCAACTTCTTCAGGCCAAGCCCAAAGTTGGCTCGCTGCCTCGCTGGGTTTGTCTTTTGCGATGGGGTTTTCCCATGATTGCAGCAATAAAGTTCATACATTCACGAAAACACAGTGGAAATTCACGGAGACTAGTGCAACAAAACAAAAAAACGGCGAAATCAAGCACGAAAGCAGTACTAGGCCAGTAGCACAAGTGAAGTCCTGCGATAGCAGGAATAAAGCACGGCACAGTATGACACCTTGTGCAATCGTCAATTAATCGGGGGGGGGGTCTCACGTGCAGCATTAGTTCGCAAAGAATCATTTAATAATCTATTTGCGGCCTAAGAGGGAAAAAAGAATTTTATTTTTTGAAATGTTAAAAGAAGGACTGTTTTGAATTATGAAACAAAAATAAAAAGCCATGTCAGTTGTCACCCCGGGGTCACTTCTTTAAATTAACTATGAATGCCCGAAGAGCAAAGAACTTTTTTCTCACGACCTGAATTTGTTCGATAGTATGTTTAACACGATGCCGTACCAATACTTCTACCACAGATATCAGTGCAATCTACAGAAGATATATTAAAAAGAAGTACCCTAACACACCAAAGCCCTCAACAATTCATTTGATTAGTTTCAGCCCTTCTAGTCTTTTAATACGTGCTGACAGTTCTCCCTACTTGAGGAAACTTTTCTTAACAGAAATTTTGTATAAATTGTTCATTGGGTTATCCACCTACAAGAATAGTTGGTGCTGCAAATTTGAGGTTCACACCATCAAAAATCTGGTGAACAGACGCTTTGAATGATGCAGAGGCTTGTCCAAATTGGCTCAAGTTCAGTTATGTTAACAAAAATCTGTAAAATTTCACCGAATCGAAACTGGATCACTAAGATTCATACTTCAGATCTGGTTCAAGTCAAGATTCATCCATTCACTAATTATAATTACGCTGCATGCAACTCACCTTCTGATATCATGTAAGTGTACTTAAATCACCGCTTTTCTTTCGATTTTGCAAATGGGCCTGAAAATACAGAATTATCCTCAATGTTACAAGGGAGGGTTTCCAATTCCAGTGAAAGACGCAAGAAGAACCATTGCCACCAAAACAAATACGCACAATCTCACAACAAAGAAATTGATCTACAATTCCTTGCTATTGAGATTGTGCGCATTTGTTTTGGTGTCAAGGATTTTCTGAACTCTCGCACTATAATGTGTTTATGTATTTTCAAACATAAGAAAAAACATCACAGCTGGACATGGTGCAAACGACATCTAGTACACGCTGTACAAAATTAATTAGCAATGCTGCCATCATCTATTTTTACTTTTACCAAAAGATAAATTTGTACACTTAGATTATGGACGTTCTATGTTTTAAATTAACACTAAAAATAAAAGGGGAAGAGAAACCTGCACTAACTGCCAGTTATTTACAATTCTCAATAAGCTAACACAAGTTAGGCTTGTTTAAAGATTTGTGTAAACCTGTACCTGCCTGCCCCAATTACAAACCACTATAAAAAATTAAAAATTAAAACAATCATATTTAGGTTTCGCCCACTGGAAAAAACTCAAAAGTTAAACTCCAAGAAATAAAAATCACAGCTATCAGGGGTGCGCACGTAGAATAAGGCGAGACGATGAATTTGGTATACTGAAATGTCAAAATCGGTCGAAAATTGGCAGTTAACACATTTTCAACGGATTGAAGTTTTTCAAAATATGTGAGCAACGAGCTGAGTTGGGAATAAAAGATGACCCTTACACGCTCTGAGCATTTATATACTAGGAAGGGAGTGCGCATGCGCACTTCGGGGTTAAGGAGCTGGCCGCTGATTGGTTGTTTTGATCTCAAGAGGGAAAACGCATTCGATAGTCAGAATGCTAAATTTACAATAGAGGTGTGCGAGTAGAACAATTTGAGTTAAGTTTGCAACAGAAGAATCGAGCAGAGTTCGAGTATTTGGTGAACACACTTATTTTGCAACTGTCTTTTTTATTTGTTAGTGTAATAATAACTAAAATGCTGCTTAACGGACTGTGTGGGTCAACTTGTACAACTGGTTTTTAGGAACTAACTTTAACATGGTTTGACCTAGTGGCCTTTAATTTACACCACTGGGAAACTTTCGTCGAGACGATGAATTAGGTATAGCTGAATATCAAAATCGATAAAAAAAATTGGCGAAGTTATCGCATTTTCACCGGATTCAAATTTTTCGAGTATGGGTGCAAGCGTCGAGCCGAGTTCAAGTACATGTTGTGTACTCGGCTCAGCTCGAATTTTTTGAGTATCGCATATCCCTAACACGTAATGTATATTTCCGTAGCAACAGGTTTAAGGCGAGAGTAATTTCACGATAATTTCACCTGAAAGTATTGTCCAGGGGAAAGGGGGGATCAATTAAACTGCCGCCAATTAGGGGAAGTACACAAATTTCTAGGAATATACCTTACCTGCAAAATTTTGCCAAACACGTCTCTTCCAAGCAGTTGATAGGCCACAGACAAAAGACCACTGGCGGCTGAATCAAGATATGGATGCCCAAAACAAAATAAATCAATTCCCAGCTCTAGTCCCATGCCAGGATCACACTCGTCATTGGCGAACTGGACATATGTAATAATTTCCTGTATGCTATCAAAGTTCTTGTCTCTCTCAGCAGCATCTTTACTATTGGCTATTTTTTGCAGCATCTTTTTGAGGTTGGCTGAAACAAAATATAATTGCAAAAGTTTTACTAAATACTAACACATCTTCTCACAGTTAATTCATGATACTTGTTGGTGCGCCCATACTTTTTATCCACCATCAGCATCTCTGTTTGCAAGACAGTCACACCGATATCGATGAACTGATTATTCGATCAGAACCTGAGCGGTAGAAAATTTGGAAATCAGTAGCTTGTCAAAATGAAGTTATAGTAAATCCCCTATTAAGCACCCATCGGTGTAGGCAGCATATTTGGCGAAAATTTTGGGGATTTAAATCTAACATGATCCATTTTACCATCTTCCTGCCAAGCCAAACTTACTCCATCAAGGAAAATTCGGGGATAATGCGATCATTCGCATAGTCAAACCGCATTGCAAGGACAACTAACTCGTCCACTACTTAGGAATGGCACGATACAAACAGTTTTTATCACGTAAACATTTATAAATTATCGTGATAATCGTTAATATCTCGACTAAAACATTTGGAGACTGGAATAACCATTTTAATTTTGTCCATTTAATACCATTTGGCCTGAGACATGAAATGCACTTGCCATTATATATTGCTTTCTCACCATGTAGAAACTATTTCGCAGTTGTGCCGATCTTAATGCTTAAATAATGTTTGCATTGAACTAGGGGTGTGCGGTTTTAATATTTTGGGTTCGATTCGATTTCGATTGATTTTGGGGAAGAACATCTCGATTTCGATTATTATTCGATTTCGAAATTCAATTTTTTTCTTTTTCGATTTTAAAATATTTTTTTCAATTTTTATCAATAAGGGCTAGCTTTTGAAAAAGATATTAATTTTAAGTAATTACATTCCTGTAAACTAATGTTACTCCAATACATTGAACTTTGAATTATGTCTTCATTTAATGCGCAAAACTACATTTTGGTTTTAACACAAAGTCAGAAAGCAAGCTTCCACCTTCCCACACTCCCCCTTTTGAGTAGCACCATCCTTAGATTTTATTTAGTCAAATTAACTTCATATATTGTGCAAGTTTGGCAAATTATTGCCCCTCAGTTGATTGCTAAACTTACACTGACATGTTGTAAGGCAATGACTACACTATTTTAGCAATGATTAATACGGTACCATGCACAGTTGCCATATAAAACGAAGTCATTATACATTTTTGACTAAAGTTAATGTTTTACTTAAATTCAAATTTGTTTGTTAAACTTTATTCAGTATATTTACTTAAAAATTTTCATAAAATCGAAAATAATTCATCTCGTTACTTGATGGGGATCTGGTTACTCGGTGGGAATCTCGTTAATCGGTGGGAATTTCGTTAATCGAATTGTTCGATTTTGATTCTGACGGATTCGATTCGATTTCGACAGCATAATAAAATCGAAATCGAATCGATAGTTTCGATTTTCGCACAGTCCTACATTGAACTTTCTCTCCAATCAGCTGAAGTGGCTAGCAACAGTATTGCACAACTGGTTGGAGAGCCCTTGTAATTCCGCACGCTACGCCGCAACCGCTTTTTTCTAGCTATTATGGTTTACGAGATATGACAATTTAATGATCGGGAGCTTGAATGATAATTCGATAAATCAGAAAAAGTGCGATACGAAGGGAGGGCATGCATTATCCTTGCTGCCCTTTCAATAATCTTCTAGCATAAGTCTACACATTTAATTAAGAACGTGTCAATTCAGTTACAATTGATAAACCTACACTGCCGGGTTGAAACACAAAATAACGAAATAAACCAGAAATCACCGTTAAGGTTTTTAGCTATTGCATTGAAAAATGAAGATTCTCCCAGAGGACTTGTTCTCGTCAGGAGAATCTAAGTTCTCTGAGTAGAATCCGACGAAACGGTGTTACAAGATTGGGATCGCCTCTTTTACCTACGGCGCGTTTTTATTACCCCACCAGCTCATTAACGCAGTCATTTATGCAAAATATTGCGTCACTTCCACCTCTACCTCACTTCCCTCTCCCCTGTTCGTGTCCACTCACTCTTTTCTTGCTGTGAACGCTCGATTCCGTGCAGGGAGGCAGGCGGACGCTGTTTGTAACAGTTTCGTCGGATTCTACTCAGACAACTTAGATTCTCCTGACGAGAACAAGTTCTCAGGGAGAAGCTTCATTTCTTTTTCGCATAATCTTCCTCACTGTGTTAGAAGATTGGGATAGATTAAGAAGCAGTGCACATACTCCTCGTTAATTATCCTGTACCTACACCCCAGACCACCCAGGGACCACACTCATCCGCCACTTCGGCGTACAAGTATGGGTCCCAGAGGAGGGCTCCTGTGCTCCTCAAGGCATATGGTCCCTCTTTGGCCCAGGCCAATAGCCGGACGAACCAGGCTGCACACTGCCAGTCCGGTGCCACCAGTACTGCCCACTTCACTCGATCCACGATGAATGTGTCCACGCAACGTCCTATTAAAGGACACGGGGGGAAAAGGTACGTAAAGAAATGGCCTCAGTTTACACTGAACGCTCAGCAAACTCTGCCTCTGGGCATCGTCCCCACAACCCAAATCGCTGCAATTGGGCTGTCGCCTCTGATGCGAACAAATACACGTCAGGCGTCCCAAACCACCAACAAATCTTCTGGAAACGCCGCAGTAAACAATCAGAAGTCAAATCTGTCCCAGAAATTTCGAGACAGACCATTTAGCGTCTGGGACTTCGTACCACTTGATGATTCATGTACGACACGGCCACCACATTATCCGAAAGGTTTCTTATGACCCGTCCCCTGACCAGGTCTTCAAAGACGTCTAGCGCTTTTAGCATAGCCAATAATTCTCTCGCATTTATATGCAAGGCAGCCTCCCCGGGCTGCAACCTTCCCTGCACTTGTGAATCCCCTGTGGCCGCTCCCCAGCCCATATCTGTAGCATTCGTTGTCACCACTACGGCGGCCTCCACCGAAATCCAGGACTTTGCTACCACCGGGTGACTCAGAGTCTTTGCCCACCGGATCAAATCCTCGCAAGATCCTTGCGAGAGGCTTCCTCCGTGCACCCCCACACGATACCAGGTCTTGTTGCCACCAACGTGTGTGCAACTTGCCGTTCTCCACGGCACACAACAAACTTTCCACTAGGCCCGACAACCTTTGAAGCTCCGTAACAACAGTGACCGGATTCCGTTGCATCGCTGCAACCAATTGTAACATACGAGCTTGTTTCTCAGGTGGTAGCACAAAACGGGCTGATCTTAGATCCAACGTCGTAACCAATACATGCAAAGCCTGCGACGGTACCAGAACACATTTTCCGCAATTTACGAAAAAACCTAACTTACTTACGTACGGAGGAAAATACGCAAAATTCCAGACTGGCAAGAACGATATAACAATTCTTGGTGAATTTTCGATAGTCAATTTGCTGTTGATAGAGAAACCTAGCCGACTATCATCTTCAGGCACGTAATAAAACTCCAAACACTACCACCTATTTACAGTCCATTTGAATTCGAAATTGGCGTTAATTTTGCGTATTTGCCTCCGTACGTAAGTAATGTCGTCTGCTACGTTCTAGAGTATGAATTTAGACGTTTTTAAAAACCTAACTTCCACAAGATTTCCAATGCCCACCGCACATCGGCTGCGGACGGACCTATCATCGCGACATCATCCAGGTAAACGGAAACCAACACACCGACCCAGCGCAAGAAGCGCCTCACCACTGACATAAGTATCATAAAAGTACCCAGGGCTGAAGCCAAACCAAATGGCAGCACACACAAGACAACCCTGCCAGGAAAACATTAACAACCGTCGCGCAACGTCTTTTATTGCCACTGCATAATACGCTTAAGACAGATCGTTGGTAGCCATCTACCACCCTGGCTGTAAATGCTCCACTACCCTCGGTAGTGTATCTAAGTAGCAGTTTCCTACCACCACAAACTCATTCAAGCGTTTCAGGTTCAAAATTATCCTGATCAATCCGTCTGGCTTTGCCATTGAAAATATTGGGTAGACAAATCTCACGCTCCCGTTTTTCACCCTCTCAATTACTCCTTGAGCTAACATCTTGCTCAATTTTGGTGCAATCTCTTTCACAATGTCAAGTAATGGCGGTCTTGCCGAAACCGCCCTCAGCGGTGGCGTATTTCTCAACTCTAGACCAGCTCCATCTATAGTATCCAAAACTCCCAGCACGCCACGTGCTCATTATTTTAAGCTCTGTTTCCAGCTATTGTTCTCAAACAATCCAACCGCACACATAGCAAAGTTTTCTACTCACGCTTGGTAGAGCCGATGCCGCTGCACGCCCCAACGTTCCGCATCGTCCAAAAAAAATTTCACAAAACTGAGCCATTCTTACCTTTTATTTTTATCACCACCAATGACTTTTTCCACAGTTCCGCCACCTGCGGTTCCTTTCGGTTTGGGCAGTTACCGACTCCGACAATGGGTTTCACATATGAACTCCCAACCGCACGTCTCTTTCACTATCTTCGTTACTCCCCAAATTCGGCTACACAAACCAAAAATAAACACTACGAACCTGATCATCCGTAATTAAACCACTGCCGAAACGTTCTCAAGAATCAATTAGTCAATTACATCCACGTGCGGACATACTTGGCCGGCCCTTAAGGTCGCCACGTTTTTCATTCCCGCAAAATTTGCCGTCGTCATCCAGCCACCATCTTAATAGTCTCCAACCAGTCTCGATAGAAATACTCACCACCAAACCGTGTAGCCTCGCAAACTGCTTGCTTGGGCGCACTTCACATCAACTGTGAAAATGATCATTCGGAACTAATTTCGTTTAGTAATTCAACAATCTTAGCTCAAGATTTTCTGACTGCACGTGCCAGCGGCAAGAAAAAGAGTGAGTGGACGCAAGCAGGGAAGAGGGAAGTGGGGTAGAGGTGGAAGTGACGCAATATTTTGCATAAATGACTGCGTTAAGGAGCTGGTGGGGTAATAAAAACGCGCTGTAGGTAAAGGAGGAGATCCCAATCTTGTAACACAGTGAGGAGGATTCTGCGTAAGAGAACTGACAAGTTCTGGGCTTCAAAGTTGGGAAGTGAAGTGGAAGCCAGTCTCCACCTTACTTGTGGAAGACCACATCCAGTTTAGTTTCAGTGACACAGATAACCACGGTACAATTTTGAACTCTGAACAGAAGTAGCTAAAGACAGAAAATTCAAGATCTGGTGAAAGTTTTAAACATTGAAGAAGTTTACCAGCGTACTTTGAATGATAGTCAAATTACAGCACAATAGAGATAAACGCTCAAATTCAATGGAAAACAGAATACTGAGCGTATTGTGACAATTTTCGACAAGCATATCGAATCATGATGTATTAACTATTAAGTCCTCCTGTCTTTGACAAAACTTCAAAAACTTGAGCCATTCAGCACGAATTAGCTAATGGAATGAAATTAATGAACCTGCAAGGCCCCTGAAATCCACGGATAATTAATTTAATTAGTAAAGATTTTGAAACACAGCTTTCAGGTTTTTGGCACAGTGAGACAAACGAGAGCAGGAAAGAAAGCAGTGACCATGTAAATAACGAATGCAACATTGATTCACACGCGTGAATGCAAATTATTCCGACAGCTTAGTGCGCTAGGAATTTACAGTAAGCAGCTTTTGAAGTTTTGCCTAATGAAGACACGAAGACTTAATTACATCTTGAGTCGATATGCACGTCGAAAATTTGCACAACACGTTCAGCATTCCGTTTTCCTTGCATTTGAGCATTTTTTCTACTGTGGTGAAGTTTAAAACATTAATTTTAACGGGATTTGGGGCTAAAAAAACTCTTATCCACTTGTTAAATCAGCATCTGCAATTTAAGCTACATTTAAGGTTTCAAACCGTCCAAGTTTTGTTAGTTTTTTTAATGATTTTTTAGTACACATTTGAATGTTGAACTACAGTCAAAAGAATCTTCGGTAGTTGTTCTTTGTAAAATATCTTTCACTCTAACAGCGTTTGGTCAAATATGCTGTATGGTTTGCTACTTCGAAGCACTGAAATCATTTTTTTAAATATTCGGAAACTCTACTTCGAAAGTTAATCCAACGATTTGCGTTGTTTGTAATTTTCGACAGACACTCTTCCTTCCAATTTGGTGTGGAATAAGGCAGTCTGTCTTCGTCAGCTTTCACTACTTGTCGTTGTTTTCTACTTGGCCCATATCAGATTGAACGTTGCATCCTTTTGACGAGCAAAATTCAGACGAGCAAAAATTCAGTCAGACGAGCAAAATTCAAAAGGATGCAACGTTCAATCTGATGTAGGCCAAGTAGAAAGCAACGACAAGTAGTGAAAG
>JAHWFP010083193.1:17145-30309 GCA_023313725.1 Lithobius niger
GATGAAAGCTCTTTGTAACAACATTCTTATCACGTTTTTTCATTTCAGTTGTTTTCAGATCTAAAGTAATTTGATCTTTGGCTGCCCACTTTTCCAGTTTGCTTTGAATTAACTGCACGCTTCGAGTTGCTTCCTTGTTTTTCTTCTTGATTTCTTCTTTCATGAGAGTGCTGCACAAAATAAATAAATTAAGAGTCACTGAGCTTCAACTAGGCGTGCATGCATAAACATCTGTAAACCTACGTTCTGTCCCATCTCCTAAGTATCCATTCGTCACGTTACCTCTTGACTTACTACACAAAATTCTATCTTTTAATATGGAAATTTGGAAATTTATTTCATGATAGCATTTACAAATGATTTGCACATAAAAAACTTTACAAAAAATTAATAAAAAAATGAGGCCGTGGAAAATTCTTTTGGATTACGGTTCAAGTTCGAAACATGGGCAACAGATATTTTTTAAATTTCATTTTATTGAAACTACAGTACCAACATTAAGATGGCTAGAAAAGCTACTGCAACCTATTTTATGAGGGGAGAGAGGGAGAGAGAAAGAGAAGACCAGGAAAGGTGGGAATACATGTAATTTGTAATGAGTTACATGTAATTTTTTTTCAAATAATTTCTTGACAATGTGAGCTGGAAGCTTGAAATTTCGCCAATGAAAAGATCCCTTCAACTTGGTTAAAATAGTGTAGCCATATTGGAATGTGAACGGTTAAAACCTGACGAACAAACAAATTTAAGCAACGAGATCATACACCAATATAATTTTAAACCGCAAATACTTTAAGCATCTGTAGCTAAATAATGGTTAAAAAAGCACGCAACTTTGTATTAACCTCCAGCCTAGACAATCAGTTTAATCAACACAAGGGCATATGTTCTCCAACAACTTACTCGACTACAGCAAAGAGATTTGGTCCAAGAACTTTGAATGTGCAACCATCACTAACTGCATTGGATGCTAAGAAAGCGGGCAATTCGTTGGGGTCATCTCTAGAACGAAAGTAAAAGACAAACTAGTTAAATGATGCAGTTAGAGCTAAATAAAATAGCTAGTCCAGTGACGAAAAGGAGGAATTGCGAGCTACTACGTGCTTAGGTTCCCCCGACTTGGAACAGACTTGGAGCTGTATCCCGGTGTAACATATTACGCTGGTCTAGCTGGCTCCCACATGCGCGAGCAAAATACTTTACTGGACTTTCCCCCACCCCACCCCTTGCAGTCCATCCATTGTGTGGTCTGAATACCCCCCTCCCAATCCCTGCTCCCCTCCCTTGAAACCTCTGGTGTTTGGTCTTCTTAGGGAAGTACTGTAAATAATGTTTTCAAACGAGGACGCCATTCTTATTCTCAGTGTGGCTGAATTGCTGTTTCTCCGTTTTGATACCAAGCGCGATAAGCCCTCAACAACGATTGTGCGTACAGTGATTGTTACTCAACCAACTCTGAAACTACGCGTTAATAGCCAGCATTATTGAAGCAATATTCGTTTGTTACTGACTGTTACAGGGCACATCCGTTCACGTTGTAGCATTGCTCGCCTTTTTCCTTTGCTACCGTTGA
This sequence comes from Lithobius niger, assembly GCA_023313725.1. NCBI lineage: Eukaryota > Metazoa > Arthropoda > Chilopoda > Lithobiomorpha > Lithobiidae > Lithobius > Lithobius niger. The sequence continues at coordinate 18,719 of JAHWFP010083193.1, forward strand.
GAATGAAACTTGCTCCCGTGCCAAGGGTGAACTTGCTCGCCCTCCTTCATTATAGTGCATCGCATCCCAATTTGCTGTATGCATCTCATCCCAACTAACTGTATTACATACATAGATCATTCTTGGTCTTTTGAAGAAACTACACCACCTACAAAAACTGGAGATTTACGTTTGTCTATCAGTACCGGTATCACCAAGATTTTATTAACTAGATCATTACGATGTCATTACTTACAGAGAAAAAATACGCAAGATTCCAGAAAGGCAAGAAGTTTACTACTCTTGGCGAATTTTAATAGTCAATTCTGCTGTGGATGGAAAAACCTAGCCGACTATCTTCTTCAGGCTAGCAACATTAACACTTATTTACAGTCCATTCGATTGAAAATTGGCGCTACTTGGCCTCCAATATTTACAAGGTATATAAAAGGTATGTACGCATCGTACTGGTGGTCGCGACGCTCGTGCACTGCGTCCGTTATTTTGAAGGCCGTTATTCCACTTTTATCTTAGATGCTCTCTGTAACCAGGGACGTTTACAATATTTGGCCAGTTGGCAAATCAGTCGCCAAAATTACATTATTTTTCGTCAGTCGGCAAATCAGTCAGAAAAATTACACAATTTTTTGGCTAGATGGAAAATTATGTCGGTAAATTTCTGGTTTATACCCCTCCAACTTTTATCCTTCCTGACATCTCTGTCTGTAACCAGCATCCACACTAGAATTAACTATCGAAAATTCGCCAAGAGTAGTAAACTTCTTGCCTTTCTAGAATCTTGCACATCTTCTCCGTAAGTAATGACGTCTGCTACGTCCCAGAGTGTGTGTGCATCTTCACAATATCAACTTTACTGATTCATACTAATGTTTTTAAAAACATCAGTATGAATCAGTAAAGTTGATATTGCACAGCATTCATTTTTAACTGTGAATTATGTTGAATTTTAGAGGAATCACAATAAAATAAAGTAAATTTGAGAATAAAGGTATTGTGATAACTAAGGCTGTACCGAACCGAACACGGCCGAACAGAGGGTGATCGCCGGCTTTTTCGTGATGGAGTAAACATTCTTCCTGGGTATGAAGTACGGTTAGACAGACGTAAGTTGCGCTTTCACGTTCTCCCCAGTTTTTGCCAAATAACCTGCGTGTGTGAATGTCCATGGATGTTTAATAAGCAATTTCTGGTTAGCTTCACTTGTAATATTCACTCATTATTTTTTACTGTGATTTTATTTTATTAGGCCACGGAAAAAAAATGTTTTGGTTCTCAGGCATTTTTTACAATCCCCAAAAAGTCACCCTGTGACCAGGCTTTTATTTTTCTTTTGGTTTGAAAGTAAGTAACCAAGTATCTCATATTGGTTCTTTCTGTTCATATTGCGCTACTAAATTTTTTAAACTACTTCCAACTACCACTAACACCTGATGCTTGCTGGATGACTTATGTGCAAGAACGTTCACTGACCTCTTTCAAAAATTTTTCTGAAGTAATGTTTTGCAGGTCACTTTTTTTATTTAGTCCCCAAAAAAGTCACCAGGCAGTGCCGGAAAACCGACAATTTTTTTTAGCGGCCTTATTTTATTTTACTGTCATAAAAAAAAAAAAACATTTTAACTTTAAAAGTTCGTACATTATTTTCATGTTGTGCAAATTTTAGAGAAGATATAAACTCAAGTTGGAATGTGTTAACAACGTTGTTTGTGTTCACCAGGCAATTCTCCTTGCTGCCAAACTCTGCTTTTCTACATCGGAACGATCATCACATTGTACCACTCATCTTCGAGGATGCGATTGGGCTCAACCAGGATGGAGTATCCCCATTTGGCATTCAGTTCGTCTTGGAGTTTAAGGTCAAGTAGGTGGTGGATGGGATAAAGGGTGGATGTTCATCGACTTCATACTACTGTATTGCTTTCTAAGATATTTAATTATTTATGGTGACCGACTCCAGTGCTTTGTAGGTGGCATTCTTTTCGAGCACTGGAGATGAGCATGGTTTTTGTTCCATTCCAGTCAAATTTGTTCTGATGGTAATGCCGTTCTTCATGTCATGGTTGTGGGTGGCTGTATTATGGTCAAAGTTGCGAACATCGATTCCTCTCGTCAAACTGGTGTAGTCAGCTTCGCACTGCTGGCATCGGACTTGACAGATCACACATGGTTTCTTCGTGCAGTTTGGGAAGGCTCGCCTTGGGAAGGGTTTTTCTTTTCCCATATTTCCAGATGACACAAATTGGCTCTGGTTGGTTGGCATCAAAGCCTCACTAGATGTATTGTAACCTTGATTACACCTTCATCGTTGTCAGCTAACATGAGGATAGCTCTTTTTCTTGGAGACTTGTCATAAACTTCCTCTCACTACGCCCACCCAGCACCAAGACGAGAGGAGGCTAATGACGAGTCTCCAACCGCTGACAGCGCTGAAAATGTCACCCATGGCTACAATACACAGAGCCAACCAGCTAGAGCCAAGCTGTGCCACCTGGAAAAATGGAAAAAAGAAAAACCCTTCTCCAGGCGACAGATGGCTCCAAACTGACCGAATACACCCAGTGCGGGCGATCAAGTCCCATCCAGGCAGTACAAGGTCATCTACATCGAAGGCAAGGACTTGAGTCCCCAGGTCAATTGGAGCAAACAGAGGCATCCTTGTTTGGTGAGGCACCTCCCCTCCCCCCTCTTCAGTATGTGAAGACCTGCAACTTCTGTTGGATATCTTCCAATATTTTATGTCCTCAAGGTACAAGCGGAACGACCGCAAGGGCAATGGAGGCGTTCAGCACATTGGGTTTAGTTAATTCGTCAGATTTCCGAGCCTTAGCTCTGAATTAAGGATCACCTCTTTCCATCTTCTGGTGAACCTTACGTAGTCCGAATCTCTCGACAGGGTACAATGTCTTCAGGGTCAGATGCAGTAGCATTGTCACACACAAGATGATACGGCACTTGGGAGAGGCTAGCCAGAACAAGAGGCATATTCTATTTTGGAAACTATGTCCTAACCTTTGGACGGTGTTCCCGAAGGATTGCATGAGCCTTGAGATGATGGAACTGGACACAACTGCATCTCCTTGGTAAAAGGTGAGGACTGAGTTGATCGTAGACCGGTACTCATTGCATTGATGCTGCCACAGAGAATCCCTTTTGGAAAAGATGGACAAGCAAATTGGCGAGTGCAGCGATTGCTGGGTCAGACGGAACCACATTCTCCCTGGCGCACCACTGGATCCACTTGTTCTATTCTGCCTCGTACACCTTAATCGTGAATGGCCGGTGAATCTGACTAAGGCTACGAGTCACCCCTTGAGAGAAGTCGGACTCTTCTAGTGACCTGTCGGTCTCCACAAGGAAGACTAAGCACGTCCACCTTGGGGTGTAACATCCTCCCATTTTGTTGATACAGAAGATTTGGTGTAGGTTGCAGCATGATGGGTGGTACCTTGGCAAGTTCCAGAAAGTCTACGAACCATGCTACTGCCAGCCTCAGGGAAGCTCCTAGGATATATTGCCCTGGTGATGACGGATTTTTCAAAGCACTTGTGGGAGCAAAGAAAATGGTGGAAACGGGCATACTGACATCCCCTGCCACGAGATGCTGTGGGCATCCATCGCCCAGGCCATCGGATCAGGTGGTTCTTCCGTGTTACAAATAATTCACAATCGGGCGACCCCCACTTCTGGAACAGGCTGCTGCACTCTGATGGGCATTCAACTTCCCGTGTATGTGCCTCACGATCATGGAGAGTTAAATTTGAGGCAGAATTTGAACAAGGCGAGGGCTTCTTCGTAGAAGGCTCTGGAGTATCTCACCGCCCTCCGAAATGTAGGATATAGTCATAATGTTGTCCAACGTATTTAACACCCTGAGTTGCGAAGTACATCGGACCAGTGGTGTACAGCATTGCTCATTGCCTGAAGCTCCAAGTTGTTGACAGTAGTTTCTCTTCCACTGAGTACTTTTCTGCTGCAGTTGTTTCCCCAGATGTCTGTCACAGCTTGTAGGCGAGCTGGCTCTCCCACACGCACAGGTCGCGGAGCAGCCAGTCGTCCAAGTAATCATGTGCTCTGATTGTTCTGGTGCAAAAATAACACGGGGCAGAAGGCCGAATAGGATAACCCACAAGTGGTAGATTACCCCAACTGAAATGAACCAGAAGAATTTGACTGGATGGAGAGACACGTGGAGGTACGCATCTTCCAGGTCCAGGAGCAACGTGAATTCGTTCTGGTGAATTGACTCCCTCACTGAAGCTAGGGTTTCCATCTGGAACTTGTACCTAAAGGATGAAATCATTCAAGAGGCACAGGTTGAAGATCAGTCTAATGCCTCCTTTCTTCGGGATGACCCTTGACGAGGTGTGGAACCTCGGTGTTTCTGGAGGGGACTTCTGGAATGGCATCTTTAGCTAGGAGAGCGGCCGCCACTTTCTCTAGGTGAGGGTCTCTCGAGTTATTGGCCACATTGGTGCCTTGTCAGACAGATATGGGTTCAAATGAATGGAGAATAGTTAGCCATCCCTCATGATAGATAAGATGACAGCGTCCTCGATAAACCGTCCCTACGCCTTGATGTGGGACTTCAACCTGCATCACTCCCCTCTCCACACCACCCAGTGACGGGTGCAGGTTGGAAAAAGGAGTTGCCACTTCTGGCCTCCTTTCCCTTTTCCAGTAACTGGAATGGCTTGCTTTGGCTAAGGCTCCTGCTCTTCGTGGATCTGACTGGCATCAAAGACTTTTCTCCCCGCAGGGGATGAACTGCTACGCTGTTGCCAACTGCGATGGACAACGACTATTGACAGTTGCCGACTGGCAATAGTGAACGTTAACGAAAAATGGCCGGTGCAGCGAACGGATCGTCTGCCTACTGGACATGGGACGTGGACTACCAGGACACGGATTGGCAGTCGCCGAGTGGAACACTACAGCCTCCAGATTGGAAGGGGGTCTCCGATGACATCGACTGTCGGAAATTGGTGGGAGGATGTTTGGCGACAACTGGCCCACTGGAACATGGAACATACTGGAGGGACAATGCACACAACCTGTGTGTGGTGCCTGGTGGGCGGTACGTGCTGGCGGCAGCATAGACAACCTACCTGGTCCTTGTTGGCGGCATGTGTTGCTGACGGATCAGGCACATGGACCGACTGAGGAACCCTCTCCGGTGGAAGGGGCGTAACCAGATGCACATCCTAGTCCCAGGGTAGGCACCCTAGTCTGATGTCCTTCACAGGGGCGACTCCACTTGTTGAGTTCGACTGACATCACCTGGCACCATCAACTAGCATCATGATGAGCAAAAAAACCCACTCTGAAGCTTGGGAGTCGGCGACTGACTACGAGATCCATAGTGTGCATCAACGACTTTGACGACTATCAGCTCAATTCTTGCTTCAAAATGTTGTAGCATGTCAGCAATAAATCCCCGAATGTCTTGTAAGGGATTAATAATTGGAAGCAGGTCTACACTTTTGAGGCTTGTGAATATTTTCGTAAGCGCATTTACGTAGTCGAACTTCAACAACTTTTTTTAGTTATGAAACCTAATACGATTGTCCCAAGTATATTTTTGTGCAATAATTTACACTGTAATTATTACAGTTGCAATTTTTGATACCCGTAGATCACTTAGTTATTTTACTACGATTTATTTTACTGAGACATGCAACATGTTTACGGCGACATGTTTTGGTTGTGTTGCAAGCTGTATCCGGTTCCGGATCCGGATCTCACCAGATACCACATTATCCGGCACCGGATCCGGATATATGCGGACTCAGTTGATCCCTACTACCATAGACAACTTTACCATGGTAATAAAGTCTTAATGTCGCTCACAAATTATACTAAAACTGTAAAAAATCCTGGACAGGTGCATCATACATGGTGTCCAAAGAAAAGTACTGAGAGCTGACAGGTGGTGCTGTTACCAGCTTGTGACGCCACCTAGTGAGAGCCGGCAAGTAGCGTGGTATTTGCTTAAAATAAACAAACAGATGGCATATTTTAGCAAAATAGCAACAAAAGGTAAGCGATCACGGACGCAGTAAAAACAATCCCCAATTCGTAGTTATCCTCAAGGGATAATTAGGAAAAAAATAGCTCCGTACAATCCAGGAGTTGTCGTAAATGAATGATGCAAGACGCAGAATAAGAATAATGCAAGCTTACCTGAAATAACCTACGTGAAACTGGGAGTCCAAGTTGCCAACAAATACAGTCTGAAATTCTGGAGGATCATAATAGAATCGCCAGTGCCGTAGATACGCTGATTGTTTACGACCAGAATTTGGTTTCACCGACCCAGAGAGAACGTCAAAAGGGCCAACAAGTTTTAAACCAAGAGTGGCTTTAAGTGCATCTAAAAAAAAGAAAAAACAAGTTACTTAGCCATTAAAATACAGTAAAATGTTCATTAAGCCCCTTATAAATAAGGCCACTTAAAAAAAGAAAGTTTTCTCAAGAAATCCGTGCAGGTGGGCAGAGTTTTATTTTTAATTTTTTTTTTACGCTTTTCCATACTTTTTATTTTGGGTAAAATAAAGAACACTACCTCATAATTCTGCTTACCATGTGCCCATACAATTATTTAACGAGAAGAATGGTAATTTTTTATTTCCATTTCTCAGTAAAGGCCATTTTTGATCTGTAACCTTCCCTTCGAATAAACTGACTGAATTTATCAAATAATGCTCATTTTGTAGCAACTGATGGACACTCTCCCCCCCCCTCCCCCCCAAGGGGAAACAATGTAAACTTGAGGAAATTGGACGGTAATTTGAGGAAACAAAGGGCAGGTTACAAGGGCAGTTGCAAGATTCTCGGAGTCTGTTAAAACGTTTAAGTTTCGGCTTGGCAGATGGTTTAAGTGGTTTAGTTGAATGACAATCTGTCATTTTTTTTTTGCAAAATATGTGAAAAAATTTGGTTTTACCGTTCAGTATCGGTATAGCCCCGATTAGAACGCTACTTTCTAGAGCTTGGGCTGTATCAATACTGGTCGGAAAGACCAAATTATGAGACGCCTAAAAACGCATCTGCTTGTAATTGATTTGTGAAGAAGCGTAAAAAACACATACGTGAAGGAAAGGGTTAAACAAATTTGGGCCAATTTGAGCGGCTGGCTTAGGATTAGCACCATTGGATACCTCTAGGAAAAACGATCCAAAGGGTGTACAGAAACCTCAAAATCAGTCAAAGTTTGACCAACGTATGGATTTGGACGAGATTGTAAGACGAATCTACAGGTTAAAAGGCGCAATTTTGTAAAAAAGTTCCATCTAATGTTAGAATAATATAGTAGTTTATTAAAAACCATTTACAGCAAGTATTGGTTAGGAGAGCCACGAATAGCACCAACCGACAGGAAACAACGGCATCACTGACTAATAAGGCTGTACCAATCAGCATTTTTTCTGCCGAACAGATTCTGATCCGATCAGCCAAAAACTAATTGGTGTACCGATCCGATTTAACCAAACCGATCGCTACCGATTATTTTAACGATTTTTTACTGGATTACACAAACTTGTAGACTAACGCAAACATTGGAATAAATCTTTTTACCCAAATTAAGTAAATATTTGTCCGTTATTAACTTTAGCCTACACAATGTAAAACATGTAGGCCTACCCTAAATTAAAACAAAAGGTAACAAAACGTGTGGTGAAACATAATTTATTTATTGTCAAGGGCCTGAAAAAATTCGAAAATCTGCTGGTTTTTTGTTTGCCGAACCGATTTTTGCCGATCAGCACAAAATCTGTTCGGCTAAATATGTTCGGTACAGCCTTACTGACTAAGAACGCCGGAAGAGAAGCCGCAACAACATGATGCTTTGGCAATAAAAAATAGATGCTGTTCGAGAAGAAAACGTTGTCAAAAATCGAGCTAACAGCGTAGCAATAATGAAATCTGCACCACAGCCGACAAAGGCAATACAATAACGGTCGTGTACCTTGAGGTTTGAAGGGACTCAAGCTCTTGCAGAATTCCCAGAAAGAATAAAAGTCAGGAGGCATTTCCACCAAAAACTTCTGTTTGATGTTTTCTTTAACATCGATGGGAGAAGGTGGCAGGGATTCCTCCTCAGTTTTGGAGTTTGTCTCACCGTCATCTTCACTGCCACATGAATCAACATTGTAATCTGTAATACGTTATTAGCAAAGTGTATACATTTTTTTTTTTAAATCACTCATTTTAACATTGTCAGGATAAAACATGTACGCTCATGCAAAATACACTTTTTTTTTCAAGCATGACCACATCACCTAAAAAGTTCTCCAATAATTATTTTACCACCTGCAAAATACTTTCCAATCTTATTAACACAAATAATTCAGGTTTGAAGCAAGTAGGCGAAAATGAGGAATTACCTATCTTAGCAAACGTTGAATAAGATTTAAGGAGTCACCAACCCTAGTCCCCCCCCCCTCCAAATATTTTTAAATGAATTCCGTTGCAGGAACATGTATTCATCATGGTATTGTAAAAAAAATAATTTTTTTTATTAACCAAGACCTTTTATGGCTAAAAACATTTTTGGGGGGGTTTAGTTAGCATTGTGCAAGTTTATAAGTTTCACGTTCAAACTTGATTTTATTGGAACGTGAGTATCAGAACACTGAAAACATAACTTTACTTTAGATTGAGGTAATAACTTGAATTTTTTTTACACAAATTCGCAGGTGTGATGACTAGACGGTGAACCAAAATCGTATTTCTACACACTTCAGTGCAGTTTTAAAAAAATTCCAAAAGTTGGGTTGTAAAATAATATTTACGATCTATACAAATTGTGATTTTATTATACAATATAAAAAAATTGGGGTAGCAAACTTAGTTTTGTGTGTACAGATGATTTTAGAACCCATTCTCGTTCACGTGCAACAATTTATGCCGACTTTACCAAAGCAGCAGTATAAAAGTGTATGAAAATTTACCAAAAATGTACTTTGGTAAAGTACTCCTACAAAAATAGGCTAAAGGAAAACTAACTACGTCCTATACTCAAATTTCAACACACTGTAAGATAAAAAAAAAAAAATTATTACTCTAGGGCAAATACACTACGAGAAAAAATTTTCAAAGTTAGGTCCCGTTTTAAGGAAGGAACCCCTCTAAGAGTTTGGGAGTACGGAAACCTTCGCTGTAAACATGCTTGGCAAAGACTTGCTAGTTCAGCCCCAAGGATGCCAGCGGGCTAGTTGTAATTTTCAACTCATGCCGTACCATAAAGAAAATTATTTCGCATACAAGTCGAAGTTTGGCCTTCCTAGCACATGAGTATTACTTGGTAAATATTCACTTAGGTATATTTACTTAAATACAAGCCTAATCTCACAAAGCCCTCGGAAGTGGGGTCTGGCGCCGTCTAATCGCTTAACAACGTTATTACAATTTGATATTACTAATTTGATATTATACACACTTATTTTGCAAGTGTCTTTTTTATTTGTTAGTCTAATAACTAAGATGCTGCTTAACGGACTTGGGGATTTCAACGTCTACAACCAGTTTTCCTGTTTTTAAGACTTTAAAATGGTTTGAGCTAGTGGCTTTTAATTTGCTCCACCGGAAAGCTCTCGCCAAAATCATGAATTTGGTATATTTGAACGTTGAAAACGGTCAAAAATTGGCAAGTTATTGCATTTTCTCCGAATTCGAGTTTTCCAAGTATGACTGACTGCAAGCGACAAGCCGAGTTCAAGGATACGCTTCGCACTCGTCTCGGCTCAAATTTTTCGAGTATAGCACATCCCTACTTTAAAACAATACCTGTTTATAGCAATAACCTCATTACAATCAGTGGTGGATCCAGTGGTGGGTTGGGGTGCAGCTTCCCACCCACACTCCAATTTGGGATGTTCTGGCGCCACCTACACCTGTACTTGCGGCTGGCTCGGCACCCCTCTAATAATGTGATAACCCACCACGCACATCCACTAGATCCACCACTGATTACAGTAAATACAATTTTACTAAAGAAGGTAAAAGTGTCACTATTCTTAGGCTACAAAAAAATCGACTTTAAACAATACCATTTTTGACAATAAACTCAATTAAAAAATGAGAAAAGGTTTACTTAGAAAGTTACAAGACATCTCGAAGACCGCAACAAAACACGCTCAATTTCAAAGTAAGGAAAGATAATTTACTAATTTTTGCAAATTTTCGATAGTCCTAGGACATCGGCAACTATTTTCGACGGGCGTTACAAATTCTTTCACCACTACCTTACCATCCTCACTCTGTATCGTCCTAATTTGGTGGTTGTTGTCCGTAGCTTCCCGTACTCGTCAGGCAGGCTTTCCATCTTTCTTGTAGTCATTTGCACAATTTGCCCCTAAGCAGGAACTGTATAGCCGGGTTCGATAGTCCCATCAGCATAGCCTTCTCCCGGACATGGTGTTGAATAGCCAGGGATTCGAGACATTTCAAATGGGTTTCTGTTGGAGTTTGTGACCAGAAGAGTCTTCATGCTCTCCCAATAAATTTGTTACCTCATTTCCATATGATGGTGGACTGTGATAGCAATGCCCCTCGGACGGTGACCTTCCACGAGTAGGGCAAAGTGCGAAAGGGAGCAACAAGTTCTCGAAAAAGATACTTAACACGAAACAAGGAGTGTACCAAGAGGTGGCTGTGATGCCGATTCTATTGGAGATACTAGAAAAGCTGAACATACAAGAGTGAAGCAGCACATGGCTGACACGAGGAATTAAGTGGAGACTGGCGGCATCGCAGTCCACAACATGAAAACCAGGCATCAAATTTGTTGGGAGGGCACGAAGACTCTTCTGGTGTCAAACTCCAACAGAAAAACATATGTGAGACATCTCGAATCCCTGATCATTCAACACCGTGCCAAGAGAAAGCCATGCTGATGAATATTTAGGGGCCATCGAACTCAGCTAACCAGTTCCAGCTTAGGGGCAAATTATGCTAACGACTACATGAAGGATGGAAAGCCGGCCCTACGAGTACGGGAGGCTATGGAGAACAACTGCCAAAGCTGAAACACACACAAATGACGATGCCGAGGTAGCTGTTGGGAGAATTTGAGACGCCTGGTGAAAATAGCCATGTTGTAAAATTCACCTCCAATGTGCTAGGACTATCGAAAATTTACGATTAGTCCGCCGTTATGCAAAACCAAATTATTCAAGTAAATGTTCAATACTTGCGAATATTCGGTGGTCAAAAAGTCCATCCAGCTTTCTCAGACAAGAGTCCCGGAAAAAACCAGCAACCAACTACATCAAACCACTGGAGAACAACCATTTAAATTTGAATATGGTGCACTTCACAGTAGGCCCTGGATGGGCATCTGCTGGCCGCTGACGGTGTTTTCCTCATGCGGAGGAAGAGGAGGCAACTAATGTTCATTTAGCGTCCCTAATGAGTAAGGACCCGTACTTTCTGAAATTTTGCGAATTCACAAAATTTGTAACTTGTTTATTAATAAAAATTTTGATCCCATTTTTCAATTGGGGAGATGTACGCTGTTTGGTGAAGCAAAATATGCGATCGCAAAAATTGAATTTTCCAGCAAAATTTGCAATTTTTGCCGAAATAAATAA
>JAHWFP010083193.1:30409-59891 GCA_023313725.1 Lithobius niger
CGAAATTTTATAAACTTTGCAGTAAAATAAGGCCTTCTGTTCATTACTGCAGACTGTTTTGAAGTGGACTTTTTAAATTTTTTTAAATTTATTCGTATTGCACACTGATTATGAGGCCTATTTTAGGCTATTTTCTGTTAACAATTTTGTGAGGTTTTTTTGTTGCAAAATTCAGCAAATCTCGCAACATGTTGTATCACAAAATTACCTTTTTCGTTGTTTCATTTCATAAATTCTCGCAACAAATATTATCGCAAAATTTTGCTTTAAAATATCGCGGAAAGTACAGGTCCCTACTAATGAACGTCCAAGACCTTTCTTTTCATAGAGTTTTACAATATTCCATGCCCGAGTTATTCAGCAAGCTTGACAAGCAGCAGCAGCTTTCCTCCCTACGCCCCCGGAAGAGGGAGACACCGTCAGCGAAGCATTGAATATATATTTACGGTACTTGAATAATTTGGTTTTGCGTGATCGCGGACTAATCGTGATTTCAACAATCCAACAGGGCTGGAAAAAGTTCCATATCCTGATATCTAGGATACCGGGAAGGCTAAGATGTTAGCGGGAAGCCTACGAGTGAACAAAAAAAAATCGTTTTAAGTGTAGTTTCAGAAATTTCAAAAGCCACTTGCTCATATACGGTTTGCATTTCATTTAAACGTAAAGACGAGTTCCCAACGTTAGTTGTTTTAATAGCTGCACAGAGCAAAGCGTTTTAGGCAAGTTATTTTCCTTCCTGCAACTGTAGTTGGCATAGTCCACTCTTACAGGCCAGCAAGGACGACGGGTGGGGTCAGGCCGCCCCCGGGCTCCCCCCCCCAAACGAGTCCAACTACAACGAATCTCAACGGTGGCTAACTAGTGCAAATATCTTGAAATGTTGTAGGAATGATAATTTGACTGCCTGAAAAAATTAAACAGTCGGTATGTATTGAATATAATTAAAATAAAATAAAATATTCCAGCAATACAACGAGAGCTTTGAAAGGTTCCGTCAGTTGAGAAAAAGTTCTGTTTGCTGCAAAAACTGCTAATTAAAATTTAGAATCTGCTATACTGTACAAGTTTCATTTTGCATCGCAGTTTACCTAATTAACCTTTGTTGGGGGGGGGGGGGGGAGGGAGGTGGTAGTCGAGCCCTGCGTTTTCGTGCAGCAGACACGCTAAAAAAAGGTCGGTAGGTTCACATTATATTGGAGCGGGAAGGCTAACTGGGATAAAGGGAAGCTTGGAACTTTTTCCAGCCCTGCAAATCAAAGTAAACGCTTTCGCTATCTTGAAAAACGCAATACATGAGGGAAAAAAAAAGAGCACGGCCGAACGGAGCTGGCTCTAGAGAAGTAAAAGATGATTCATATGTGGCTTGAGCGCTTTTATACTAGTATGGTGATAGCAAGCTGGCTGACGATTGGTTTAAATCTCTGGAGGTAAAAAGCATTTGAGAGTAAAAATGCTAAAATTCACAGGTAATGTATATTTAGTAGCTTAGGAACCGTAGACCGGCACATGTTTTAAGGACCCCTGAATGAACACGGACACTTTCTTTTCCGCGGCGTAACGAAGCATCAATTCATTCCAAGCATGGTGATCGGCTCGACTCTCTTGGGGTGGAAATGCTTGCTGATAGGAGGCAGAATCTTGATCTGATTTGCGTCTTCAAACTCCTGGACGTACTTGTCAACGGAGGAAGCTCCTCACTCTTCGGGTGGCTACATTTGCAGGACTTCGTACGTTGTTTCTCAGGCGATATGTCAGGTAGAGGTTTTGATTTTAAGTCGGAGCGGTCAGCGAGTAGAACCTCTGCCAGAAGATGTCAGATGAGCGCTGTCCCTGGATTTTTTAAATGTTGTTTGTCCCAGGCCTGTACAGGACCATAGGTAGATGGCGGGCTTTAACGGTTTTTATTTTCATCACAATGTTTTGCCGTGCGTGGTTGTTGCCTACCTATACCATTACATTATTACAAGAGCATTTACAATACATAAATGAAGGGTGGGGGGGGGGGGAGGTTATTGATAAGGCTGTTCCGGTGCCACTTTCCCCGAAACCGGTGCCTGTTTACCCGATTCCGATGCCAGTGCTGGTACTTTTGGTCATGTGCAATACTGTGCCGATGCTGATGTCAAACGACAACTTAACCCTCTGGGTCCTAGATTTATTTTCCAAACCAACAGATGTTTATAATAGATACAATTACTTGAGTATATTCACATTTAATAAATCGGCTCGTAGGCCCCAGAGGGTTAATAGACAACACAGTGTTGATACGTTAATAATTTAATGGTGTAACACACGTAACATTTTGCAAAGGAATTGTTCGCTAAACACTTTATTGCTCAACGAGATCATGTAAACATTTTATCCTTATAGGCCAATAGGGATGGGTCGGTTTCATTTTTTTGACTTCGGTTCCGGTTTCGGTTTTTACCCCAAAAAAACCTCGGTTTCGGTTTCGGTATCGGTTTTTGCAACCATCCACCCCAACTAGCTATTTCTATTTTTTTTCCCTGTAATACTGGCTTCTAACTCACTCTTTTTTCACTTTCAGCCGCGTGATAGACCATGGGTATAGCTGTGGCACTATTTTCCTCTATTTTCATTTTAATGACTAGAAGCTTTGTTGTCATTCATACGTAGAAAATAATAATTATTTTTAAAAAATAAGGAAATTTTTGATTTTTCGAATACCGTACGAAAAACCGCCACAAAATCCGAATCGGTTTCGGTTTCGGTTTTCAGTAAAAACCGAAAATTCGGTTTCGGTTTCGGTTATTGACTCATCCCTATAGGCCAAATCCTTTACTGACTTAGTTACAGGCTAATTTTTAGTAGCGTTGGGAACAGTATGCCATATTGACCTGTGGATCTGACACCACTGATAAAAAAAAATTTAGAAATTTACTTTTCTTGCACACCATTTTCATAATGATGAAATAGGAGTTTGACTTCTTGACCCATTGACTTTTTTAAAAATCGGTATCGGATCGGCCTATGGGGAAAAAATCGGTATCGGATCGGATCGGTATTTTTCTGTATCGGTCGATCCCTGGAAAATGTCGATTCTGGTACTTTTTCCGGTACTCGTTTACCTGGTGCCGGTCCGATACCGGTACCAGTGGTACCTGAAGCCGATCCCGGTATCAGTATTGTTATCTGCTCAGCCTTAGTTACTGATCTAGTCCACACCATCTGAATCTATACTTTGCTGCCAGTGTAAAACACGTTCTCACTTCTCATCCGTCATGGATTCATCAGCCTTGTGCGAAGCTGAATTTGACTTTGTGTGACCTAAAATGATAAGATATACACTTGCTGAAATATTTATTACCGAGAGTTGCATCACTTGATTCTATCGTATCCCCAGCTCCATTTTTGTCGGAAATCTTCGAAAGCTTTGAAAGTGCTTCTTTCTCTTCCTAAAGAGAATTAAAAATAAACACTTCTGTCAGCTATTAACAGACAATTTTCAAAACTAGGGTGTAACAAACATGTCTGCCTAGCAGCAAAGTGTAAACAGTACACAACAACGAATTTGATCATCACGCACCACATAACCCGTCTCAATTGTATAATTTATCAAATAAAATATCCATACGAGCAACCTTCATGAATGTGAATTGTGTTATTCTCACAATTTGGCTAGTAGACATTGAAATTCACTTGCCATCGTCCATTATCTCCTCGCCACGTAGAACAAATTTACCAGGTGTGCTGCTACGTAACGTTGAAGTATTGTTTGCATTAATCTAACTCTTCAATCAGATAAAGAGGCTAGTTAACAGTAATTAAGGCACACTTGGCTGGATAGCTCTTGTAATTCTGCACACAACGACGCAAACCGCTTGTTTCTAGCTAGTACGGTTCCCGAGATATGACTATTTGAGCATCAGGGTTTGTGAATCAGAAAAACTTAAATTAAGCCACAACAAAGAACAGGAAACGTGTCCATCAAATTTTCAGTTGGTAAAGGACAAGAAGTACAAAGGACGGCGTAAACCTTCATCAGAAGCTTCAGTACTATACGATGCGTTGGTTAGATAGCGGCAAGGTTCATCTACTTTTGAATTTGCCGCATCAGCATTGGCACCACTGATCGTTATGGCACGTTCAAACTCTGACCTCCATTGCCATTCAATTTCTTAGCATGGTCAGGCCTCACCAGCCGATCAATGTTGGGGTATTGCTGGATGTGTGATGTTCATGAGGAAGATACCTTGCTTTTGGAAATGGTGGATGGCAATGGATTCCAAATCTCGTAGTTGGTCAACATTGTGGGTGTTTAAACGCAATATACACCTCTGTACTTTTTCATTCAAACACCAACAACATTCAAACCGATCTACAAGGTTCGGAATCCATCGCCATCAAACAATTTCAAAAGCAATCCCTCACGCACATTGCACCCCCAGCATTCATCGGCTGGTGAGGCCTGCCATTGCTTAGAATCTTGGAGGTCAATGGAGGCCAGAGTTTGAACGCGCCGCGTCCGGTGCGAATGCTGATACAGCTAATTCAAAAGCAGACGAAAGCTGACTCTGTAACCAACGTATCATTTAATACTTAAACTTTTGATGAAGGTGGAGGGCATCCTTCATACACCAAAAATTTAAGAGACCAAGTTTTTTCTTCATTGTTATGGCAGTGCTAAGATTGGAGTTCTTCTGAACAATTTACCCATAGGCCTACCGGTTCCTTCAGATACTGTAGTAAGAGTGATCAGTTTTCTATAAGGCTTTTTCGAATAATGTGTGTATGTATAATGACACAACTTCGTCACAATCACAAGGCTCGAATCTGCCGAAGATGGCCTGGTAGGCCAGTTTGAAGATTGGAATGCTGCGATTGTGATGAACAGCACTATCATACTTTACCACGACATTTCAAATCCGTTTAAAAGGGTATTAAAGGGGAATACAAAAAGTCTCGTTTAACAGGACTGCCCGCATGTCAAAAACACGATCCCGTGACGTCGTTTTTATCCATTTCGGAAGAATTTAACTGCATGCAATAATTGTTTGCATTGCTTCATGTCATTGTTAAGTCCTGTTGATAATCAGCTGAAACCTGTTCGTCGCAATCAAGCATAAAATTACGTAATAAGGATTAAAGAATAGCTTACACAATATCAGGAGCATCAAAAAGGAGATCCACAGGGGGGAGGGAGGGGGGATTTGAGGCTTAATGGGATCCGCAGGCCTAACGGAGTGTCTATATTATTATTATCATCCCCTGTTCCATTTCTCGTTCAAGTCGTGACCCTAAGCGGCCAAATGTGGAATGACTGTTGGTAACTAGGCTATGAATGGGATACTAACCCACGTCAAAAATAGGCTAATAGGGTTTACCCCAATAGACGGTGTGAAAAAAAAACCATACGTGCTACAATGAGTCGAGGCACGCGGCACCTCCGCGGGCAACACCTCTCCATGAGTGTGAAACAGTGAAGCACATGGTAGTGTTGCACGGTAAATCGGTATTCACGGTATTGACGGTAAAAAAAAATTACGGTATCAGTATCGTACCTTATTTAGCACCACGGTATTACCGTGATTATGGTGCTGACGAAGGTGCATGCGAAAGCAAGATTAGTTTGCGAAAGTGTGAAATTCGCACGAGCGAGTGAAATCCGACTCCACTGCTTGCCCATAGTGAGGAAGAGGGGGGGGGGGGAGATTAGGGAGGGAGCAGCTCTTCAGTAACAAGCGCGTACGAGTGATTTTGTATTTATGGTCAATGTCGCAGCGTCCCATCAAGATGAAAGCGAAGTTGCGCTATTTAGTAAAAAAAAAATTAAATGCTAAGAGCCGTACTTGATTTTTTTTGTGCTCAAGTGGATAACAGCGCATAATTATTTCCTAAATTACCGTGATATTACCGTAGACCGCAGTTTCAGAACCGTACCGTACCGTCCTGCAAAAACTTAATACCGTGCAACACTAGCACATGGCTTATTCAAGTCTACGGCAGACTAGGGTAGAAATCGCGTGTTCGCCTCCTGACTCAACGCTAATTCATGTGCGTACCGGAAAGTGGCTTTCTAGCATTGCTTTGGTAAAATATGGTAAATCAACAAACAGGCTCGTATCCAGGTAACAACACCATCATCTTCTCTCACAGACGACCTTGTGACAACAGATGGAATAAGAACAGGTTATAACAAGGACACTCCTCGGACGTGCATTCATTTATTAGCGTCGATTGTTTGCGTCTTTAGAGCACTAATTAAAAAAAAAATCGTTTGCATTTTGACTAACTTATTTTTTTTGTATTAAAGAGTTTATTAAATTTTAAAAATAAGTCACCCGCAAGCATGGTCGACTTGCAGACAAGGAACTTTTTATTTTATTTACAATGGCAGGGGTCGAAATATTTGGATGCACAGGGGCAAAGTGCACTCCAAAATCTCACTTTGCACTCCAGAAGCAACTCTTGGGAGTGCAAAATTGCACACCAAAGTTGAATTTTCCATAACTTTTGAACCGCACAAGCTACATACGTGCGGTAAGCGGCATTTCAAACAGCTTGGAATTAGATTTTCTGTGGCACCATTCCTTTCAAAGAAGTTGAACTCCATTATTAACTACTTTTGATTAAACTATGTGTAAAGGTTTTTCGGTTGAATAGCGAAATTAAGTCGGTTTTAAGCAAAATGCAGGAAAACAGTACATATTATTGAGATGCTGAATGATAGAATTTTCGCTGGCTATAAAATAGGAGACCACAGTGTTGGTTTACATTTTGGTTTTGCACTCCAAAGACTTTTTTTGCACCCCAGTAACAGATTTAGGGTGCAAATTTGCACCCGGATCAAAATTTGGAAATGCGACCCCTGCAATGGTGTCCACCCTTATGACTGTATCAGACAAGGAAAGCAATAAAAAGCCTTGGTTAGTTCTCTAGTTTAGTTTAGTTCAGAAAACGGCAAAGTCTGTGACTTGTAGCCATGCCCCATGGGGGAGTTAATGCTGCGGCATGAGCCTGTCCAACATTGCCTTGAAGCAGTTAGTTGTGCTGGCCTTGCACAGGTTGTCTGGACGATTGTTCCACTCATCAATAATGGCAACAGAGAAATAGTATTTCTGCGCATTAAGTCTATACTGTGTGGCTTGTGTAGCTTGAGGGAGTTCCCTTTTAAGTTAATGGGGGTGACCATCGTGAAGAACTCGTTTGGGTAGTCGGGGATGGCCCTTGAGGATTTTGAAGCACTCAATTAGCATGCCCCTCTTTCATCTCTGTTCCAGAGTTGGCAGCCTGGATAGACCTAGCCGCTCTCGTAGCCCACCTTATCCTTCATGAGAACACGAGAAGCGAGTCGCTGTGCGCTCTCTAACAATTGAATGTCACACTGTAACCAGGGAGCCCATGCTGCACTGGAGAACTCCACAAGCGGCCGGATGAGAACCTTATGGACTCTAGGATTCAGGAGAAAGCCTAGGTAAATGCCTGGAAAGGAAGCCAGCCATTCGCTTCGCCTCAGCAGCAGCCGCAGCACACTGCTTGCCTACAGACAGATCGGACTCCATAATAATGCCCAGGTCCTTGATTTGGCCGGTAGCCTTCGTCCAGATGATACATGGCTTCTTTAAATTTTTGTGCCCCATATGCATAACGAGGCTCATCTCGGGGTGGAGCCTCATGCCATTGGCAGTGTACCAAAATTGGAGAAGATTGATGTAAAAGTTCTAAAAGCTGGCGAGTTTCCTAATAAGCTGTGAGGCAAACAAGCTGGAAGCCTTAACAGTAAGACTAACGCTTGATCTGCTGACGTGAGAAAAAATATTAAGAAAGAACAGCGACCCCTCCCGAACAGTGAACAGCAACTGCGGCGAGAGTCACGGGTAGTGCAACTAAAGAGTCCAATGAACTACATTAATTCTTGCTGGTACACATTTATTACGGAGCAGATGTTCCTATATGTAAACTTATTTTTTTCACCGGACATCATCTTGAACGTGACTGAGGGATTGTGGGAGCTAACTAAACGCAGCACCTCGCAAAGAATGTTGATTTTTACGAAATTCTGAGCATGTGCAGAGCACAGTATATCAACTGATTCTGAAAGCATCATCGACTGACACTGGAAGGAGCCATCAGTCGCGTTGAAAGGTGGCATCGTTACCCTCATCAGACAATTTCGGAACGTTCTGTTGAGGTTTCTGCGGCTAAAGTTCACTTTACCACAATTTTCTAAAAGCTCTGAATTCTGTTAGTACTTACCCTACACTCTCATTATATGGTCTCCTTTTTTTTTGTGGGAGGAGCGGAACACAGTTTAAACCCCTACAGTACGTTACCACAATCAGTACACTTATACGGTGTTCGTTTTCGCTTGCGGGGCTGTGCACGGAAGCCCGCTCATGCCCCCGCGCTCTTGCCCCCAGCTGATATTTTTTCCCGTAAACAGTTCAGATAAGTGGGTTGTTACTGTCAGTTTAGTTTTGTTTTGTTGTTATTGTCGGTTAGGTTAGGCCGGTACCGGCTTCTGTTTGGCGTTTCACTTGACGGACTTTGGCCCAGTTGATGCTTTGTTGCA
Source organism: Lithobius niger (assembly GCA_023313725.1). Classification (NCBI taxonomy): domain Eukaryota; kingdom Metazoa; phylum Arthropoda; class Chilopoda; order Lithobiomorpha; family Lithobiidae; genus Lithobius; species Lithobius niger. The sequence goes on from JAHWFP010083193.1 coordinate 38,946, forward strand.
CGGCGGCGTCTGCCTCGAAAAAAACAAACGAACAAACAAGCGATTTTGCGTCCTTTTTTTTTTCGCCTTAAACTTCCTTTCCGCACCTTAGAATCAACTTTAATCTGCCTTACGACGACAATAAGGCAAGTCTTTTTTTTTTCTTAAAATTTGTGGGTTTGTGTGCCGTTTCTGCGCAATAAAGGTACCAAACTGGGGGCCACTACCGCAGCGGCTCCAAGCTCGTCCACCATAGATCTGTATACGTGGAGGGTTGTACTATCTCCATTGGCGTAAAGGGTAAATCAAGGTCGCTGTTCACGAAAATGATGACAAGTATTTTTTTCCAAATTCCCTGCCTCACTCGCGCTGTCGCGCTCGCTGCGGCGGAACCACTACCGCAGCGGCTCCAAGCTCGTCCACCATCGATCTGTATATGTGGAAGGTTGTACTATCGCCATTGGTGTAAAAGGTAAATCAAGGTCGCCGTTCACGAAAATGATGTCAGTTTTTTTCCAAATTACGAGCCTCGCTCGCTGCGGCTAACTACATAACATAAAAAAACGCAACCCAAAACTTCACGCGCCGGAATCTAGATAGGCCGGCCATCTTGCTTGGAGCTTCTGCGGTAGTGGACCCTGGGGTCCCATAAGCCCTAACTAACCTACAAACAAAAAAGCGTTTTCGGCCGTAGATATGCTTTTTGAGTGTATCCAGTTAGTGTGTGGTTGTGTCAATACGCTTTGGGATACCAGAAGCAAATATAATAAGGTATAAACACCCGGAGCTTTGCATAATTGAGATTCGAATGAGTAATTCAAACCGTCTGAACGCGATACCGATCATTCAAATCCATCCACAAACGCACATGCTCAGAGACAACCTCAACGAAATTCCAAAATAACAAATAATTCCAAACACAAAACTGATTGACAACCTGTAATTTCCTCTTTGCAGGATGCATAAAACGTTCCCGATGTTTGGGGTTTTTCTGGTAACAATCCGAACCATATTTACAAGCCGGACGACTGTCGACAATTTTGGGTTTGACATCAATATCTTCATCCATGGCGTTAATATGGCGGGAAAGTTTAATGAACGAACTTCGCCCGAAATTGAAAATAATTAGCTACACCCAAATACGGAAACCTTAATATTTGAGAATTTTGTACACTTCTTTGTTAAAACATACTACAAACAAATCAAACTAGTTTTAAATGTTCTCCTTAAATGAATAACTTTAGTTGACAAATAAACTGCTCACTTTGTTGTTTGATATTTTGTGTTTTGAGCTTAGCTAAGTTTTAAAGATCCCGATTGAGGTGTGCGTCGGTTAAATAACCACGTCCCATGCGTGACATTGCTTCTCCAGCGTGCCGTCACCGACAGTAACTTCCTAAAGCAACGAACAGAGCGAACAGAACGCACCACTGTTAGAGACAGTCGGCTCCAAACTTGACGTCGCGCGTGCGCAGTGATGTTGCGTCACCCGTTCAGTACTTTCCTAAACTCCAAAACAGCTCAACAAGCTCAGCACAGTATTCGATACGTCATACCTTCACTGTGACCAGACCTGGCTAATGGATTTGACCAATATTGGCTAATCTAGACACACGCTAGTGTGTCCCGCCAAGTTAGGCAACAAAGATCACAACAAATATCACATCAATTCAATTGTCGAGGTTGTAAACCATTGTAGCGCGACGCCATTGCGTCAGTGTCTTATATCTTGAAGCATAGTTGGGCACATTTCAGGTACTTGGGGAAAAATAATAATGCGGTACAAAAGCTTAAATTGTGTTGAAATCGAGAGCAATGACCCTCCTGACAAAAATTAACTCGTGTTTGAATGGCAGCTATGCTGCTTTCAATGCAAAATTTGCCCCTCAATAACGTTGAAAATGTGTTACTACCTAGCTGAGCTAGCTAGTCCGCTCATCCCCATGTTAAATCCCATAGGGTAATTATTCATCGATTCCGAGATAACGGGAAGGCTTCCAGCTATGAAATTGGACGAATGGGTGCACTACAATACGAACTGCGTACCTTTTATGGTTTGGAGCCTGGGGGCGTAACAGGGATGGCGTGGGAGGGCGCGTAAGTACGAAAATATTGTTATAACCATTGTTAGTATTGTCGGCATCGTCTCTCATTGGACGGCCAAACTTTGGACGGTCTCTCATTGGACGGTCATATCACAGAGGAAGTTAGAACATGATGTCGGTCGTCAGAAGCCTGGGATAAATGAGAGTCCGGCCTCACATATTGGCAGTGTGACAAAGGGTAAGTCGCCGGGGATGACTGATGTGCCTCCCCGGTTTTAAAAGTGAACCGCAATTGTGGTGCTGGTTGTGTGCGGAGTTTTCCCAAGTTTGTGATGATCTGGCGACCCCAGGAAAGAAAGTGGGGGAATGCTATTTTCATTTTCGGTGATGCGCTGGTTTCGTAGAGGGATTTTGAGTTTCAGGTATTTTTTAAATCGTTTCTCTCGTTTATCTTTCGTAAGGGGTCTACCACCCGTATGTTAGGGTACTTGCCAGCATAGGAATTGGAGGGGGAAGAGAGTGAGTGAGCACTCTTCTCCGGTAATTGCATGTTGCATGCGCTTGGCTCTCACTGGGTGGGGTGCACCTTGCGGCGCGTAACAGAGAGAACCGCAGCAGGCAAGAGTTCAGTTAGGCTGGAGTTGTTGAACGAGTATACGAAGTGCTGTATTAATGCCAAGAATAAACCTACGTATATCTTACCAACTTACCAACAGGACAAATTACTGTAAGTATTGAAGAAGGCTGTATTGTGATTCAACATAGATTACTGTCTCACCCTTGTGATGCTCGAGTCATGGAGTTCGAATAATTTCGAAACACCAATATCAACAAAGCCCTTAAGAATTGAGGAAGTTAATGTAAGGACTGTGCAGAGGTGCATCGACTCAAGTGGTTCAAGCACAGTAGCCACGACACTACCCTGCAAACCCTGTAGGTAAGTTTGCTGAGGCCTTTAAGTGATTTTGTAAATCAGTGCTGAACACACTCAACACAGTCAATATCTTTTGCAAGGTGAGGGTACCATACAGGGCTTGCATATTCCAACAATGGTTTGGCTTGTGACGATGCCTCGTTTGGGATCAGACCATATCAGAGATCATGATCAGGAAATTCATCATGAACTATAATGAAAAAGGGCAATCAGGTTCATTCTTGCCATGGTAGCAGGTCCATTTTAGGCACGGTAGTAAAATAGTAGTAGATCTGAGCACATGGATGTAAAGGCCAGCATCGGCTCAATAAAGTAAAGAAAAAGGGCGTGCGGCCAACATTGTGAACGGATGTGTTCTGTAACAATCATTGCTTCAATAATGCTGGCTATTAAGATTCAGATTCAGATTTAATTCGAGTCTAGAGACCTATACAATCACACACTCTACTAAACTTAGACTTAAACTAAACTTAATCCAGACAACCAAATACACATTGTTGGCTATTAGAGCACAGTTGAATAGTTTCAAAGTTCGTTGAGTAATAATCACTACATACACGATCGTTGGTGCAGGGCTTATCACGCTTGGTATCAAAATAGAGAAACGGGCAATTCAGCCACATTGAGTATAAGAGTGGCGCACTCTATTGAAAACGTTATTTCTTTCCTAAGAAGCCCAAACACCAGGGATTGCAAGGGAGAGGAGTACGGGGGAGGGGGTATTCAGACCACACAATGGCAGGAATGCGGATGGGGGGGGGGGGGGGCAAGTAAAGTATTCATGCTTCAAGTAAGGTTTTTCGCACGCGCATGCGGGAACCAGCTAGATCAGCGGGGATACAGCTAGTACACCTTAAATGTCAAAATGTGGATATTTACATCCCAGAAGTGAAACAACCTCTAATTGCTGAGCGCTTATTTGCTGAATTGATAATTTGACGTGTCATACGGTAGAGTACTCAAGGAGGATGAAATGTGCGAGTTACAGGGCCGGACGAAGCAGTGTGACTGCTACGGCATGGCCGAACCAGTTTCTGTACCTTTTTCATGCATCACCACTTCTCAGTTAAAACAGAAACATCAAATGAATGTGCCTTGCCGAAGCATCTCGCGAAAATCTACCACCGTTTATCGCGCTGCTTCATAGTATTAAGTGGACTGACCCTATCGCAGCTGAATATAATCAACGATCCCTGGTCACTACTTCAGCAAACAGTTAACACAAGTAACTACTCGTTTTAAACTTCGGATGGGTTGATTTTTCGAAACTAAATACACAATGCTGGTTTTCAAAAATGTAATTATAAGCGGTTTGAAGCTTTCTGAAATACCTTGTGCGATTCCGGGAATGAAGAGGAGTTGGAAGCGCGGCGGGAAAGGGGTTGGTGCCCACTAATACCCCTTCCTCCCTGGGGAAAAAGTCTGGATCCACCCCGAACTCACCCCGGACCCGAGCCTGATTTTTTCACACTAGAGTCCGAGTTGGGTCCAGACCCAGCTCCGGCTTTCAAGTCCTGCTCGAGGTCAGGACTTGAGACGGCGAAGGTCCGGCCTTGTGTTTCAGTGTGGAAAGGGTCGGAGCACGGGCCCGCGCTTTAGGGAACTTTTTAACTCTTGGAGCGCTGATAAGTACTAGCGAGATAGAGGGAAAGCAGGAAGAAGGGGCAGGGGAGGGGGGAGAGAAAGAAACAACGATATCGCCGAAAATGTTGCAGCGAGAGAACTAAAGTCCGGACCTCGGATGTGATGTCGGAGTTCAGTGTGGAAAGGTTTATGGAAGGAAAGATGTCTGGTTTTGCCTGTGGGTACAAGTCAGGGCCCATACACCAAACGCCATATTTGGGGTCCAGTATGGAAGCTGATGTAGTCCCAGATTCCCAAATTGGAGATATCACCTCCACACTGGACCCCGAGCACCCCGTTTGGTGTTTGAGCCCCGACTAGTTTACACAGGCAAAACCCGACACTCTTCCTTCCTAACCCCTTTCCACACTGAACACCAACATCGCAGCCAAGGCCAGGACTTTAGCTAATCTTTCTCTCATTACAACATTTTCGGCGCAATTCCTGTGACTTTCCCACCTTCCTCTCCCGTCCCCTCCTCCTGCTTTCCCTTATCTCGCTATTGTTTGTCAGCGCTCGAAGAACCAAAATGTTTCCTTACAGCGCAGGGCCGCGCTCCGACCCTTTCCATACTGAAACACAGGGTCGGAGTCGGCGTCTCAAGTCCCGACTTCGAGCAGGGCTTGAAAGTCGTGGTCGGGTCCAACCCAACTCAGAGTCCAGCGTGGAAAGGTCATGCTCCGGTCTGGAGCGGGCCCAGGGTGGGTCTGCACTTTTTTTCCAGTGTGGCAGGGGTACAAGTCTGAAGAACAGGGAAGGGTGCAGAAATGTTTTGGGGAGGGGTGGGGGAGAAGGCGGCAATTACAATTTTCGTATTAATTTTTTTTACGGACGCTAAATATGAATGTATCACCCCATTTCTTTCTTTTTTTTTTAACAGCAAGGGGGTACGGCCTCACTACACCCCCCGTACTGGGATTCTTGCATCCACCCCCAGCATTCCGTTGAAGGGTCTCCATCTCAGTGCACATTCGTCCTGGCTTTTAGAAACCACATCAAAACCTACCTAAATTGTTTTAAAATTTGTAGCACACAAATAAAATAATCTTATCTTATTATCTATCACCACGGGCCTCATTGTTTCGCCTATCACCCAATCCGTCTAAGACTTATCACTAGCTACTAATGTGAATAATGAAAAACGTACAGCGTTGATAACGTATAATACCATTTATCAGAAACGAAAGTTGTACATTTTCTGTTGCCGTATGTATTAATGGAGCTTTAACATCTCAAGAAAACAAGCTCCTCAAAATGGCAAAGTTCTCTGATACTGCCCGTTTTTCACTGCGATCTTCAGTATTGTTCACAATTTTATTGTTCAGTATTGGTTGGAGTGCCTTCGCTGTGGAACTTCCACTGGTCATTGAAGCCGATACTCAACCGTTAAAAGCTACTGTGAAACTCAATACAGGTAAATCAACTTAAGAGACTGGTCAATGTTTATGGCTGGGGAGAAATGGATTTGTGACCACCAAATTTTCGATGTCCCCACCCCTTCCGAAACCCTGGAAAAAATGTTGACCCCACCCTATACTCAAGGTCCAAAATAATATGAACCCCTCCCGCCCCTCCTCCCCCAAAAAATAAATGCGCTTTTCGTATGCCTATAGAGCAGTGACACGACGTAGTATTATTGTATACTATAACTCTATGCTGGAGCCTTAATGGGTTAGCTGCAAGGGGCACTTCAGACAGAAACAGAAGGGCGTCATACTGAAGCCCATGCTGTGAAGAGTGATTTCTTAGACCTAAAACGCGCGATTTTTGTTGTTGGAGAACACAACGTTATTTTAAGACTAAGAAATCCGCTCTTCCGTTGTTTTTCCCTCCATTTTTATGTAGTGCACCTTGTAGTTATGCCCTCCAAAACCCATACTGGTGCCAACATGGCGGCAAATGTCACTGTTCTATAAGACTGTCTGCAGATGATTTCCTGTGTCCAAATTAAGTCGTAGCACTCCGCACCTTACACTTCTGTATTTAAGGAAAACTTTGTGCTTCGTTTTTATCGAAAAAAAACACGTTGGATAAAAAATGTTGTATGAAACACCGATGTTCCTTACACCCATCTTGTGTCGAGTTTCATACTATAACTGTGATGAACGCACTGTTTGTTTGTATGACCACGTCCGTGACATTGTCATCACTTGAAACACGAAAGAACCCAAGAAACCAGGCGGCAACGCTTTCCTGGAAAGCTTATTAAAAAAAAAACAAACTATAGGCCTACTTGTATTACTGGCTTGAAAAACCTTGTAAACAGTCACATCATGGGGGGATCTCCTGAGGCGTTTTTAGAAATTGTGACTGCTGAAAGTGACAGTTTTGAGTTCCAAAAATAACTTTTGCTTCCAGTTTGATTAGTGTCTACCCCTCCTATCTTGACAGAACCAAAAAACTGTATGACCCTCTCGGGTGGGACCACAAAATGCATGATCCTCCCTAATTTCCTCACCCCCTTCCCCCACGGTAATAAATTATGATTGGTTCTTAAATTTGCGTTTCTTTCCCTTGAAGGTGTAGAGCAGTGACATTTGCCGCCATATTGGCACCAGTATGGGTTTTGGAGGCATAACTACAAGGTGCATTACATAAAAATGGAGGGAAAACAACGGAAGAGCGGATTTCTTAGGCTTAAAATAACGTTGTTTTCTCCATCAACAAAAATCGCGCGTTTTAGGTCTAAGAAATCACCCTTCATCGGCTTCAGTATGACGCCCTTCTGTTTCTCTCTGCAGTGCCCCTTGCAGCTAACCCATTAAGGCTCCAGCATAGAGTTATATTGAATAATACTACGTCGTGTCACTGCTCTATAGCTGGCGCTGCACGAAAAAGCTCCTGTCGGAGTTGGGAGTAAATGCTTAAAGGCAGGTTGTCACCGAATGACGTCTGCAGCGCTATCTAGTCAAAGGAATGCAAAATGTAAAGAAACAAACAAGCCACACTCCTTAATTACTGAAAGAAAATTTGGTACGCCTCGTGCACCTGCGACCAAGCTGTAAAGGTTACATATATCACTGCCGCAACATGGCGCCACGGTAGATTCTTTATATTTTCTTTTAAAGTGGCACTATCACCGATTGAAAGTAGGCAGAATCTGGCAACATCTAGCGCTATCTAGTACTATCTAGCACTTGCTTGCACCAAGCGAAGGAATGCATAACGGCATTTCTTTTAACGAAACAAACAAGCCATGAGCTTCTTAATTATTGAGTGAAAATTTGGTATGTCCTCGTGCACCTGGGAGCAAGCTATAAAGTTTAACAATATCACTACCGCTAGATGGCGCCATGGTATTTTCGTTCGCATTTCAATCGGTGATAGTGCCACTTTAAGCTATGTGGTTATAGGGAAAAGAAAAATGATAAAATTTAAGTCCTTACAGCTGCTAAGGTTATTTCCGGACGAAGAGGGACAATTTTGCTAGCAATCTTTTACATGCCACAATCAACATAAGCACGAGTGCATTTCCGCAGCTCTTCTCATGAATGCACAGGGAGGGCTTAGCCAAGGACAGAATTAAACCACGGACCTTTGGCATATGAGACAGTTATGTTAACCGTTGAGCCACCCGACCCCGAACCCCGTCGGTATGTGCTTATGGAAGAGGTGAAAACCGGATAATGGGTTCAAAATTAGGCGTACCAAAGGTTGTAGCAAAAGCCAGGTTATCACATTAGCATCTACCGTGGCGCCATCTAGCAACAGTGATATTGTTAACCTTTACCGCTTGCTCCCAAAACGTACCAAATTTGCACAAAATAATTAAGGAGCCATGTGCTTGTTTTTTTTTTGCTTTGAAAGAAATGACCTTATGAATTCCTCCGATTGACACAAGCAAGAGTTAGATAGTACTAAATAGCACTAGATGATACTACATTCTGCAGACTTTCATTCGGTGAGAAACTATTTTTCCCCTGCACAATTCCCAAATCCCAATGCGTAGACGTAGACATGTGTATGACCAATGCATTTCTCTAATGGATGGCGCAAGAAAACTTTGATTATACGGAGCTTTGGAAGGGTCGGTCCACTCAATACTAACAGGAGCCGATGAAGCGAGCCCACTCTGTTAATTTTTTCTTGGTACTACGCAGTAGCGCGAGAAACAATGCGAGATTTTGCACGATAGATCAGCATATCTCAAACGCGTCTGACGTCACTGCTCCCATTTTGCACCGTTTTACTGATTCCTGCATCTCACTGGCTGTTGAGTTTGCTGATGATTTGACATAAAATTATACTAACAAACGAACGAATACTGATTTGATTTTTTTTTCGAGTACAAGTGGCCCATAGCACCATACACTCGGATCTATCTTAGCCTATATCTTAACAATTAAAACTTACTCTACTCACAACTGTACGTCCCTGAGCCCAGTACACCCGGTCTCCACAGTAAAAACACAGAGCCCCACAAGCTCCACAAACACCAGGCACAGTGTCCCTCTTACGACGAACGAATATTTTTTTTTGCTTATTTATTTCCGAGGACGGTAGCCATTGCTGGCCCTCTGTACAATCTACTTAATTCCACTTATTGCTATCCTATTTAACTATGTTCTGTACACACACTACTCAACACAGCTGTCCTTGTTGGAAGCGGTCTGTCGCCTCCAAGTTCCCTGTTTTTGCCAAGTGCCGATTTCCTCTCGTACCGGTATGAGGGTACACACCCAGTATCTCCAGCACATCCTTGGAGCTAGGTAGATAGCGCACTCTGACACCGCCATATTTCTTGCACTGGAGGAGGTAATGTTCCCTCGACTCCGATCCCTCACCACAATTACAGACACCATCCTGATCAGACCAGGCACCCACCGATGCACGGAGTGGAGAGTGGTCCTCACTATGTCTTGACAATAACACTGCTATCTTCCGTGGGACCCTACGCAAGCCCCTCGGCACCGTCATTGACAGGTGGATCGAAAACAGGCCCCTACCACGGTCACTAGAGAACCAGTCCTCTTCCCAACCGGCATCTGTCACAGATGCACACTGATTCCGTAGGTCCTTTGGAGACACAACTGCTTGAAGGACCTGAGTTGCACTCCCCATGTACGATCCCGCGAGGTCATCTGCGACAATGTTGTCCTGCACACCCGAATGGCCGGGCACCCAAGAAATATAGACACCACGAAACACTCTCTTTGCAACTCAAACAATGATCGAGGGTACACGGAGGTTTCTTGAGTCGCTTTATCTTACGTCGATGTAGTACTTAGAGCGCTTTAAGAACCTCAGTGTAACCATCTAAACTCATTTTCAAGTCGCTTTTCTCAAACCACCTTGTTAGGTCGTCGTAAGGAGTTGAAGCGCTTTAACAACCTACGTGAACCCACCTAAAACCCATTTTCTACATCGCTCTAACGACTGCGTCCTTGTGATTGGCTGAATACAGCGCGCGTAAACGTCACGAAACTAGGACGGCCACCCGTCACTTCGTTAAAACGAAGTCGAAAGCCAGCTAGCTGAATGGGGACTTAGCAATAAAGAGGGGGTTTGCTTGATGGGGGGATTAGATAAACGCGACGCAGGAACCCCCACTATCTTTTTAACTCACTCCAACTACAACCTCCGTGTAACCACCTCTCTCCTAAAGCGATGTGAGTTCAAGTCGACGTAAGATAAAGCGATTTAAGAAACTTCTGTGTACCCTCGGTTCATGATCGGAAGATGTCCACCGCTGCCGGGGGACAGTAAGTTACACTCATGGCTTCACCTCGAAGAGAATGTAGTGCACTCTGTGAGTCCGTGAAGACGGACGAATACTTATCATCAAACGTAAGAATAAAACAACAACAATGACAGCATTCGATTATTGTAAACAGAATGATTGTTGGTAATAAACTGAAACGTGTGGAAGCGGTCCGGAAACTGTCCAGCATTTCCTCTTGGATTGTCTGGGCTGGGCATCTCAGCGCCGATTTTTGCTTAGGCGGGGAGGGGATCTGTTGCAGCAGCTTCTAGGGGTCCCACAGCATGTAGTGGCTGGCGGTGGGTCCCTGGGTCGGGTCTTGGGGTTCTGCCGGGCTACGCGTCGTTTTGAATCTTAACTCTGGTTGACTCTGGTGGCCTACTCCGTTGGTTCGGCACCCCTCTCGCATTCTGTCAGTATTTGCCTTAGTGAAGGCCGGGCTGGCCAGGTACTTGATGTGTATTAATGTGTTAGTGTGTTAGTGTTAAGTTAGTTTGTAGCATGAGCGTTTGGCTTGAAGGCCCTTTTGTCTCAATAAAGAAAAACTGAACGTAACTTTTAATGGATAAAATAATGCTTCAGTTATAATGCAACTTAATATTACACCGCTGGCTAAAGGTTCTGACGTTGTAGACGACTAAAATTGAAGAATTAGTGAGACTCGGTTAGCTATTGAAGGCGCTTAATTTTCTGCCCACAATCAAGTAAAAAAAAATAGCATACACGAACCCCTGGAGTCTGGGGAAGGGTCAGGGCTGTGCTGGGTGTCGCCGGCCCAAGTCACATCACGCTGAATGAGGCATTTACTGCTTGCTAAAGGTTTTGTCATTGTGCACAATTAAAATTATTGATTTAGTTTATTACTATTAGAAGGATCAAAATGAAGTATTATAAAGCTTGTAGCACACTGTTCCGTTCCGACGACGAAGAGAGCCCCTGGACCACCGTAGTTAGCGACGTTAGTTGCTGATCTCCTCTCGCACCGGTATGAGGGTACACACCCAGCATCTCCAGCACATCCTTGGAGCTAGGTAGATAGCGTGCTCTGACACTGGCATATTTCTTGCACTGGAGGAGGTATTAGTTAAACTTGGTTAAATATTGAAAAAAGAATGACAAAGCCGGCGGGCTGACAGTTTCGTCTTTGCTGTACAATGGAGGATTTATTTATTTCCGGTGGAAATATTCATATGAAAGTGCGTGAAGTCCAGGTCAGGGGAGGCGCTAATTGAGTGAGCGAGGCGAACGAAAATCAGTGTTTGTTAGCCAGCGCGCGCAAAAATACATAGATGGGATACACGCCTTCCGCAAGGGGCTTCAACTAGTTTGTTATGTACATTTGACTTAACCGAATTATTTCAGTAATTTTTATCAAACACTTGTAAAATACTTAATTACGTGCATAATTCTTTCTGTTCCACAGGCCAGCTAGAGGGGCGCCTTGGTGTCTCGTTGCCCAAGAGCCGAAAATTCGGACGTTGCGAAAACCAGGATGGTGGAGATTGTTGGCAATGGTCAGGTGGGCAGCGTCTGGAAATACAAGATGACCCGCGGAATGTCCTTTGCAAAACCATAGCCTGGCCTTCTCCAAATCCCGAACAGGTGTTGCAAGACGAGTGGGACCTAACCAACAATGCCAACTTATATGGCGGTGGCAGCATGACCAACCAAACGTGGCCTGTCCGCGTATCAGACATAATAGACATTCCTCAAATTACCGGAGGTGGGACGATGGACGGTAGTTGGAACAACGTCCACAATCGCCTTTGGTTTTCTACCATTGGAGTCGCCATAAAAGTGGGTGACCAAATACCTCTTTTCGTCAGTACGGATCCTAACAAGCGTATACTTTATCTAAGGGCTGAAAGGAAGGATCCGTACCGGTTTACGAAAGATTCTCCTGCTCTCTTGGCCTACAGCGTCTGTTTTAGTCAGAACTTGACAAACCTCTACCTGGGAGTCATGTCACAGTTTTTCAAACCGCCCACCGGTATTCCTGACCTCAGAATATTCAGGTAGGTATTTTTGAATCCTTTCACATTAGGGTGGCGTTCTACCTGGAACACCGGGAAAAATCAGGGAATTTATCAAGCCTGGAAAATTCAGGGAAAAATCAGGGAATTTGCTAAACATGTACTGAAATTCAGGGAATTTATCAAGTCTGTAAAAGTCAGGGAAAAATCAGGGAATTTGCTAAACATATACTGAAATTCAGAGAATTTATTAAGTCTGTAAAAGTCAGGGAAAAATCAAGGAATTTGCTAAACATATACTGAAAATTTTTCAACATTTTTCGAAAAGCATTTTTCCCTCTATAAGCATTATCTAATTCGTATTTCATTTTTACTTCTAAAACCTTGACTTTATTTCCGTTTTATTTCTAATAAAGCAAAAAAATTGTAGGCATAAGTAATATTGGTCGTTACATTTTAAGTATGTTTCTAGTTTTGTTCAAATTACTACATCGTCTTTCGACCGAAAAAAAACATCAGGGAAAAATATCAGAATTCGACTGGAAAACTTGAAAAATCAGGAAATTTCATCATGAGGTTTTGAGCGCCACCATCCACATTAGTAATACCAGAAGAGAGCAAGCTTGTGTTATGACAGGTTCACAACAAAACATTCAACAAATAATGCTCTTTAATATTGAATCCGGTCATATTGTCTCTTCCACCTGATATTTGATAGCTGTCACAACTTTTTCTGGGATGCATTAATTAATGAATTTAATTAATGGAATTAATGGACCTCAGTGAAAGCAAGACTGTTCGACAATTGTGCGGACTCAGGTTTTTCTTAACTTGAAGCTTTGGATTCTGTATGGATGGCAATGGACACATGAGAAAAAAACTGGTCGTCAGGCAAAATCACTTTGGCAGACTGAATTAGTTGAGTCTTGATTAGAACACCCCTTAATCACATCAAGCTTTTTCCAGCGTTCTTCACAGGGTAAACACGCAATGATTTACCTTACGAAGAACGAATGAAACAACTTGCTCTGACAATCCTTGTTGATAGGTGATTTAGAGGTGACCTGATAAAGACACGCCAAATTCTGTCTGACGAAGTGATTTTACCTGCCAACCATTTTTTTTATTCAATGAATCACTGTCATCCACTCGAGGCCCCACCACAGTTGGACAGTCTTAAAGGCTGTGAACCGGTTCCAATGTATTAATATCAGTGATGCAATGGGGTGACCAGGAGTGTACAGAGTATTCACGTTTGGTCGTATAAACATCGTGTGTAATCTTATGGTGTTTACAGAGTCCTGGATTTGAACATCGACTTCGGAATACAAAAAACGTTGCACGAAAAACGTTACGCAAAGAAAATTAATATTTCAATCATATTTATAGCAATGGGCACTTAAAACTGTTTGAGGCTCCTATAGGCGTTGCGAAATTTTGGGCCCTGGTACGCAGTCTGTGATGGTTTTTACCATAACTTGGCAAGTGACCTGCTCCACTATACGTATACCCCGCCTGCTAAATTTCAGTCAGTATAACAACAAAGATGACTAAGACACGCAGGTTGCTTCCTAGTGTCATTAAAACGTAAATTTAGAATTTCGAACTTGCAACCTACATGCTGCAACATTTTTCCAAACAGAAATTTAGGGCTTTTAAAAAGTTAACGACGATGACGTACATTGCACTTTTATACATTGTCATTACTTTAGTACAGGGGTGGATAACCTTATAAGTCAGACCTACCTTAAAATAATGGTAAAAAGAGCCAAGACATTAAATGGTGGCCTATAATGCAAGTATTGTAGTAATTTTTTAACTAAGTGAGGCCCTGTAGGCATTCTACACCAAATATATACGTGAATTTTTTAGTCATCTGGTTCGATCGTTTGTGAATGGAAGAGTCTTATTTTAAGATGGGGTTTTGTTTAGAGGGGGGCTCAGGACCTGCATGCTCCATGTTTTAAGTCTGGATGACACAATACAGGCTGATTACAACAGTTTTTTTAGGCCTTGGCGGGCTACCGTCTATAAGATGGTTCGTCTTATTGTGATGTTTGACGTTAGCAAAGCTCAAATCACTTACCACGAAAAACTTGAAAAAATCAGGTTGCGTCTGGAAGCATACACTATTAATGTAAATGAAAAAAGAGCTATGAGCACCTCCAAGATATTTCCAAGTGCCCCTTGCAGCTATCCGAGTTACTGGCTCCAGCATAGAGTTATATACAATAATACTACGTTGTGTCACTGCCCTATACAAGTTATGGAGTAATAAAGCACAGAAATAGATTATGATAAAACCAAGCAGTGCTACAAAATAAAAAGACGAGCAACATTTCGAATATAATCAATTTTCGTCATCGAGTTTATGAATTAAAATTTTAAAACATGGCAAGGCCACTAAGTGATCATACGTTTAAAAGCATAGCACAATCATTTTAAAAGACTAAAAAGCCGAAAACAACTATTTCTCCTCTCCAAAGAGGCAGAATGAAACGGTGGCCGAAATGTATAACCTGACCTGCTCCTTGGAAATCCAAGTTGCAGGTAAGGTTATACATTTCGGCCACCATTTTCTGCCACTTTTGAGAGGAGATATCGGGGTTTTCGGCTTTTTATTCTTTTAAAATGATTGTGTTATGCTTTTAAACGTATGATGACTTAGTGACCTTGCCATGTTTTAAAATTTTAATTCGTAAACCTGATGACAAAAATTGATTATTTTCGAAACGTTGTTCGTCTATGTATCACTGCTTAGTTTTTTGTTAATAATCTTTTTATGTGTTTTTTACTCTATAGCAACAAATAGCACCTCTGAGGTCAAGTGCGGAGTTAAAACTGTCTCCAACAATTGTGAGTTTTAATACATTATCTTCTTGGTCTTCGAAGGTGTTGTGTGATATACAGCATGTCTCAGAAGTCGTGAACCAGGTAGGCCTATATGATGTATGCCTATACAGTGTGTAGGCCTATGGTTTAGGCCTACATTACACCCAGATGAATTTCCTGGGTTTGAGTCGTGGGTTTACTGCGAGTGAACGCCTATAGTGGAAGACATTTGCTACTCCCATTAGGTGCATATTTTGCTCATAATTTGCAGATTTGTACACCTTAGGCCTAATTTGGTGTAGGCATACATCGTATAGGCCTACACTGTATACTAGGCCTATAACAAATAGGCCTATCTGGTTCAGGACTTCTGAGACATACTGTATTATGGTCAAAAACCTAGTTTCCACTGCAACAAATCCTTGTCTTGCCTTTCGTCTGACCGCGGTAGGGTTGAGCAAGGAAGAAGAAAAACTCCTTCGACCGTTTCCATTACACTTGCTTGAGGTTGCTTGGCAGTAATACGCATGCGTAGAAGCATACAATTTTGAATTTCCTCACAAAATTCTAGTCAGGTGTTGTCCTTCCTCTTGCCTGAGGCTGCATTACCTAGCAACAGGATGATAGTCATGTGAGGGCAAGTGAGGGTGATCCGTTTCCACTAGAACTTTCTCCCTTCCCTCCCTCAAGGTAGGCTCTCAAAAGTGCTTGTCTGTCTTTACTTGCCCTACCTTTTGACTCTCCTTACTTGTGCCGTTCCTCTTGTCAGAGGCTGCATTACCTAGCAACAGACAACATTCATGTGAGGGCAAGTGAAGGTGATCCGTTTCCAACACAATTTACTTCCTTCCCTCCCTCAACCCTAGCAACCTAGGTAGAATCTCAAAAATTCTTGTCTTCCCTCCCTTGCCTCCCCTTACTTGCGCCAGAGGCTGCGTTACCTACCAACAGGATCATAGTCATGTGGGGGCGAGTGAGAATGATCCGTTTCCACTACAATTTTTTTCCTCCCCTCCCTCACCCCAAGCAACCAGGGAAGGCTCTCAAAAGTTATTATCTACACTCACTTGTCTGAGTCGCCTCTCCTAAAACCCCGTTTCCATTATACCAAATTTCTGGTCTGCCTTCCTTCGCCTTCCCTGACCCAAGCAAGCAACTGCTTGAGGGTACTGTAGGAACGGCACAAGTAAGGGAAGGCAAGGCAGGGCAAGTGAGGGTAGACAAGAACTTTTGAGAATCTACCTGGGTTGCTTGGGTTGAGGGAAAGAAGGGAGGAAGTTATAGTGGAAACGGATCACCCTCACTTTCCCTCACTTGACTATCGTCTTGTTGCTAGGTAACGCAGCCTCAAGCAAGAAAGAGGACAACACCTGCTACGAATTTGGCGGCGGAAATAAAAAATTGTACGCTTGTGCGCATGTGCATTACTGTCAAGAAACGCCAAGCAAGTGTAATGGAAACGCCACTGCTTGAAGCAGATTTTCTTCTACCTTGATCAACCCTCCCGTGGTCAGGACAAGGCAAGGCATGGAATTTTTGCAATGGAAACTTGTGCTGTTCCCACCATACCCTGAGGCAGTGTTGCTTGCTTGGGTCAGCGAAGGTGAAGGAAGGCAGACCAGACGTTTGGTGCAATGGAAACGGCGTTGAATGGCTATTCTGTTGTTGCCATGGAAGCGAGGATCAACAAGGTATTACGTTATGCTACAATGTCAGAGCAAGTTGTCCACAAACTCCAGAGTGGTCTATCCCCCAAATTAGCAAATTTCGTAGTTAGATCACTCTGATTTTAAGCTTTCCTATGTTGTTTTAAACCAACGTGCATTGCAATAATTTGTCTTGTGGTAGATCAACCCTCATCTCTATTGTTCATTGTTTTTTTTTTTTTTACACGATTTCAGATCTCCTGTTTGGAACACTTGGCCAAAATTCAAGACAGACCTGAACTCTTTCACTTTAAAGAACTATGCCAGTAATATCTCCAAGACGTTGGGAGCTGCTGGAAGCTTTCTGATAATAGGTCAAGGATGGGAACCATGTATAGGAGATCATCAATTCAGTAGCCAACATTTTGCCGACCCAAAGGGTTTCATTGGAGGCTTAAAGAACGACACAGAAATGTTCGTAACCCTATGGGTACACCCCAAAATCAGCACAAGATGTTCTTCATTCGAACTCGGGTATCAAAGCGGGTTCTTTGTCGGTGACGAAAGAAACACCATCTTGATTAGTGATTGGGACGGGAACAACGTATCTTCCGTGGATTTCCTGAAAGACGAAAGCGTTGATTGGTGGAGAAAAAGTCTGAAAAGTCTGCAGAGTAAATACGGAGTAACATCTTTCTTTTTTGATCATGGTCAGACATCATACCTACCAGATAATTACTACTTCACGTCAGCTCCTCTTGAACTGCAGCCGGACGTTTATTCCACTAAGTACGTAGATGTTGCGGCCTCATTCGGCAATACGGTAAGAAAAGATAATGTTGGAGTTTACCCCCCTGTCTGCGATAACGTGTACCATTCCATTCAGTTGATTTTATGGAAGAAACGCTCTTCCATTCTATCCTAGAATGAATTTCTGACGGAACGATGGAAAATTTGACCCTCGAGCCGAACTTCTGTTGTTTCTGTTGTTGTTCTGCAGGCCTCATCCAACATGGTAGATCGTACGCTCAATTTATCACGCCTCTATTTAATCAACTGGACAACATATGCAAACATACACTACCATGATATCATGATTAACAACGCAGTATACCAAGCGCCATGACTGTTTGCTGTGACGTGCATATCACGTGACTGGGCTAGTCCAATCAGACGGCCAAACAGCCGTTGTTCTCGTTCGTCATTGGCTAACTCATGGTGACGTCACGGCAAACAGCCATTGAGCGTGGTTTAGGTTATAATTAAGGCCATGCTGATCAGCTTTTTTCCACCAGAGCCGATCCTGACGAACATTAAACTTGGCTGATTCCAAGTTCGAATCCCGACTACCGATACCAAATTCTGATAATAGACCCCAGTTCCCAATTAACCGAAAACTGCAATACTGAAGTACATCTTTATAAAATAATTCCTTGTGAAATCATTGGACAACTACAGCATAGGTGTAAATGCACATAATTGTTTAACAAATATTAGTTTAAAATAATAGTGCATGCATTAAAATCGTTTTAAAACACAAAACTCCCCAGTAAAAGTTAATATTTTGCATTTTAAATTCTAAACGTAACAGATTAACTGAACAAAAAACGGGTTCGCCGTTTAGAAAAAAAACATTAGAGCTCGTATCCCCATACTCACAGCCGTGAAGGTACACGAATAAAAACGGATTAGAGTACACTCGAACGCAACGAACTATAATTTGAAATCCAATACCAGGGAACAAGGACCGTTTTTGATCAGTGGTTATGTAAGTGGGTGTATGTGTACTTTGAGTGCATTTATTGTGAAACAAGCAGACTCCTAGTTAAGGCAGTTTTTTTTGCGTGTGTTTGTGTTTGAAGGTCGTTTGAGGTGGTTATTTCTAGTTTGTTTGAGTAATTACGTGTTCATTTTGTGTATGCATTTTTGTATTTAACATAAAAGTAAAAGTTAAAATTTTGCATTGTAACTTCTAAAAGTAACAGATAGCTACTTGGGTTTGGACCATTGAAATGCTGGCGAAAAAACCTGCAAAATTATGTATTCAAACGTCAAATTCGGTCGAGGAGAAAAGAAAATATCTTCGATTTGATATATTCTCGATTTCGATCCCGATTTATACCGATACTGCAAATATCAGTAAAGATTGGGTTTGGTAATTGGGTTCGGCCGAGCCTTAGTGATACAAAAAAAAAAAAAAGTGCCAGTGGGGATGTGGTCATAGCGATTAAGGCGCTATGCAAGTGATCTGGGGGCGAACTGGGTAGCCGGTTCGAATCCGGGTTGTACCACTCCGACGAAACGTAAGTGCATAAAGGTGGCTTACTGAACTACGTTATTTCTAGTGTATGATTTTCGCTGTTGGCTAAATTTCCAATTTTCCTTAATTTTCCTTTTCAGCCTTAGTGATAGTATCAAAAGATAGGCGGTAGGCAGTTTGGACTACGTCCATTTGTTACTCTTGGGGAGGGAGAAGCAGGTTTAGGCACACACTTCCTTTGAAAATACTTTGTTCTGCAGAGCTGCATTATTGTAGGCAAGGTATAACCCAACATCTACGACACCACAAAAAATGAACAGAAAAGAAAAAAAAAACCTAACGAAGTTCAAGCAGCGCTGCAGATCAGAATATTTTCAGAATCCCTCACCCTGCTCGATGAATAACGAATGGAAGCTGTTCTGTCCAGCACTTGGAAATGCGTGGATAATTTCCTAGATGGTCAGAAGCATACTACTTCACTCAATTTTGCTTAAATATCAGTGTGATACGTTGAGCATACAGGATTGTCCGCCATGTTGCCCATGGATGGCCGCTATTGCCCTTTACTGGCCCAAAAAATATCTTTCTATAAAAAAAAAAAATTTCTTAGTTTTTTAAAAATAACTGGAGTGAAAATAGAGAATAAATTCGAGGTATGAAGTAATTTTGAATTTTCACTGCAAACTGTCGCTAACGGAAATGGTAATGGCGTCGCATTCATCCCATGTCATGCAGCGACGAAACTAAAGCAAAAAACATTTGGCAAATAGAATGCCGATTATTGTTCAGTTGTTCTTCGCTATTCAGTATTCTGCAGCAAAGGAATTTCTCTCGATTTTTCCCCTCTTTTATAATTTTTCCTCTAAAATGGTGAATTTCCTCAAAATGAGAATTTTCCCGTCATGTGGAAAACCTGACAACAACGGAACCGACAGAATTTCTGCCTGTGGAGCATATTTTGCACTAGGTATGGTTTTCTGGGAATGTAACTGAATAGAATGTTCCATATTGTCGTAGACAAAGGTTTAAAGACTGCAAATTCCGGTGTTCAGCCCAATAACAATCCAGTGTAAATTTCTATTTGTGGCACGACACATCAACCAAAAGTGAGAACTAAACTTTGATTGGAACGCATAGTCACTACACGATGCAACAGCTGCAGCCAACAGCGAATTCACAAAATCACCTGGCTGACTATTTCCACATTGATCGGGTTTCGATTTGTGTCGTTAAATTATTAAATAGTTAGCTAAAATTGTCTCTCTCATTGTCGTGTGGCGGATAACCCAGTTTGGGTTCGTGCTCCCTAAAAGCTAAAACAAAGAAACAACAGTTTGGGTTTGTGCTCTCCAGTGGCGTGTACACCATACAGTCAGACTGGCAGGTGCCAGGGGCTCACCTGTGTTGGGGGCCCCGGCTCACATATCAATTGTAAGCAAACTTGCAAATTTTTAATTTCAGCATGTCTGCACAGACAGCACCTCGCCCTGGGAGTCCGATATAGTCTGTTCCACATTATGTCTGCAGGAATCTGATTGAATGACTTCACGTTTTCTTGCACTATAAGTGCAAAACGTGTTGATATCACACTTGTAGACTCTCCACAGTTACTGTTAGTGTATGTGAGTGCAATATTTACATGTTTTTGCAGTCGTTAGTGGAAGAAAACGTGGCATCATGCAGTCAGTTTTCTGAAAACATAATGTGGAACAGACTATAGTGACTTACGAGTAGAAAACCAAGAAAGCGAACTTTGTTTCCTTTCTTGGGTAAGAGGACAGTTTGAAAGCTGCCCAAAATTGTCTGTCAAATTCCTCAGTAAACATTTGTGTTTGTGAACTTGAAGCCTCTTAATACTGATTTTGGGAAAGAAGGTTCTGTGATATTTTTATTTAATGTTTTGAATGTGTTAAGAGCCACACACTTCTGCCCACCAGTTAGTTTGTTTAAAAA
>JAHWFP010083195.1:238-62452 GCA_023313725.1 Lithobius niger
TAAGCATTTGTCAAAATGTACTAATATTTTGGCCAATACAGGTGCTAAAATTAATTATGACAAATAAATAGATGCTAGAAACATTAAACAGTACTTATTGCCATCAAATAATGTCAAGAGATTATAAATTTCTAGTTGAATTTAAATTGTTAGTAATTTTCTTAGAGAATACGAATCAGTTAGTAGGGTCCAGGATGTCAGCCTAAGTGGGGGAAACAGCAGTAACAGAAGAAACAGCAGTAACAGAAGAAACAGCAGTAGCGGTAAGTTTCGTGCAAGTACTAATGGTAAGAATGGTACTTTTCAACCCAAATTTGATGCAAAATATGCCTGCAATATCTGCAGTGTAGTAGGTTGGACACATAGTTCTGCCAAAATAGGTTGAATCATCTGCGAGCAGCTAGTTCATTGTTTACTAACACTAGAACGGGTCCTCGTTTAATAACCATGGTCGTGGGAACGGTCGTGGAAGTATTATAACCGTTGTTATGGGAACGGTCGTGGAAGTATTATAACCATTGTCGTGGGAACGGTCGTGGAAGTATTATAACCGTGGTCGTGGGAATGGTCGTGGAAGTATTATAACCGTGGTCGTGGAAGTATTATAACCGCGGTCGTGGGAACGGTCGTGGAAGTATTATAACCGTGGTCATGGGAACGGTCGTGGAAGTATTATAACCGTGGTCGTGGGAACGGTCGTGGAAGTATTATAACCGTGGTCGTGGGAACGGTCGTGGAAGTTTTATAACCGTGGTTGTGGGAACGGTCGTGGAAGTATTATAACTGTGGTCGTGGGAACGGTCGTGGAAGTATTATAACCGTGGTCGTGTTAGTTATAATTGTAACAGCTCCAGTCGAGCTCAAGGTAAATTTTATACGAACTGTAAAAATAACACCCATGACACTATTAATTATCATGTAAATGCATCCGTTAGCATACCTCCTTGTCATAACACGGTAGCACAAATTCTGGATGACGAGTTAGGTATTAACAGCAATGCTTTTTGTCCAAAAAACTACCAACCCAACCAGTTTTAGTTGGTGAGACTGGACCTGGCATAGTTCGTGATCGAAACCGGTCCATTCCTAACCTAACTGAGCATGTCGTTCCAACGCCTGTGCCTTGCGCTTTTTTATGCTTAAATTCGGTAAGGAAATTGCGGACGCACCTTTGGATAGCAGAAGCACCTTATCATACATAAATATTTCACCAACAGACGATTTGTTGAAAGTGGGTTGTAAATTTGCATCAAGTACGTATCGGGTTCGTGATGCTGACAGGCGTTATGTTGAGTGTCCAGATTTTATTTTAGCAACCTTTAAAATCACTCACACTTTTCCAATGATATTTATGGAGAATACTATTTATTCAACCAGCAGTTCTTGGTGTTAATTTCCAGCAATCCTTGGGTCTTTAGCCTAATAATACTAACAATACCTGGTTTTGGCAGAATAAGCCTAATAGCATTTACCAACTTAATCGTAGTCCTGGCATTGACAATTTTTACGCTGCAAAAATGTCGGCATCATCTACTGAACTGTGTGAGTTTATTTAGTACTACAAAGCAGGAAATATGTGACAAAGTTAACGAAAGTGATGTTCTCACAGAAGATGGAGAGGAGCAGGTAATCAAAGTTCTAATTAAATTTTCGTTTCGTATTTAGCGCTAAAATAGGGATAATAAGTCCATTTTTTACTTCAATGTTGGCGATCATCCTCCTATGGCACTAAAACCTAATCCGGTTTCAAAATTTAAGGAATTATTGAAGCAAGAGCATATCGAACAAATACTCCAGCTTAAGATCATCATTCTCGGCACTGCCGCTTGGTGCGCCTCATCGATTCTGGTGCCTGAGAAAGGCAGTACGTTCATATTCGTTATAGCGTATAATGAACTGAACAAAATTAGAAAACCTATGGTTTGCACCTGTGGTTTGCACCACAATAGTAGGCGATGGAAAAACATTCCGAAGGGCGTGCCGAAGGGTGACACTTCCAAAGTGTGTGGACTGATGTATACTTGAAGTACGCTTCTTTCAAATCAATAAGAATCTAACAATTTGAATTAGGACATCTCTGCACCATGTCGTCAATATTAGGCGATGGAAAGATATGTCCTAATTCAAAATTTAAGATTCTTATTGATTTGAAAAAAAGCGTACTTCAAGTATACATCAGTCCACACGCGTTGTAAGTGTCACCCTTCGGCACGCCCTTCGGAATGTTCTCCCCTGCTTGCGTCATGTTCGGTGTTCGGTGTGTCTGTCGGGAGCTGAACGAATAATATCGGAAATGTGACGGGAGAGACGGTCCCATCCTTTCCCCGTCTGTCCCAGATACATCTTGGGGCAATCTGCGCAGGGTGGGGCATAGACAAACTGTGTGAGAAGTGGTCGGGTGACACGTGGCTGTTTTTTGGTAAGGAGCTGTTTAAATGTAAGGGGTGAAAGTTGGGATAAGAAGAACGTAAAATTCGTGGAGGAAACGGTGGATGACATTGCTAACCTCACTAAGAAAAACGTCACAGTCTTTGGCCCTCTTCTTGGTGAAGGTAGCAATGTCATTCATCGTTTCCACAACGAATTTAACGTTCTTCTTATCCCAACTTCCACCCCTACTCTTAAACAGCTCTGTAACAAAAAACAGCCACGTGTCACCCGACCGCTTCCCACTGAGTTTGTCTATGCCCTACCCTGCGTCGATTGCCCTAATATCTATCTGGGACAGACGAGGCAGGGAAGGGACCGTCTCTCCCGTCATATTTCCGATATTAATCGTTCAGCCTCCGACAGTGCACCTACACAACATTCCTCTTCTGCAAAACGTAAAATTGACACTTTCCATTTCACTCCCCTCTTCATTCAGCCACACTACTACAGCAGAATTAACCTCTAAACTTTTTTTTCACCCTGCTTCACCAAGATAACCTGTACAATCAGCAAACCCCAATTTAATCCATTCTCAAGTCCTGGGTCCTTTTCTTCCAAAATAATTTTTCAGAGTTCACTGGAATCCCAAAAAAATCTCAAACATGAACTAAAAGCACGAACTTTCCCTACCTAACAATGTATTCACTTCCCTGCAGTGCATTCATCCTTCCCCACCTCCCATCTTTCAACTTTCCCTGTCTCTCCGTCGGCTGGGCTTGCTCCCAACCTCCACATTTCCGTTTCCTTTTGTCCTCCATTACATCTGCTGACGCCCCGACTCGAAGCACTGGTCTTGTGCTTGGAGCCGTATATGAAGAATGAAGCCAACTGAAAATTATTGCTTGTTTTGTCCATCATGTGGGTAGTGCTTCAAGTGTGTGTGTTTTTAAATATCCACAGGCATGCATTGTGACCCTCCTTGTCCTCTATGTCTGTCACCCGGTTTTCTGTGTTTGGTGTTCTGTCCTGGTGGGAAATTTAGGGGCAGGAGTAACTTGCACACAGTGGTTGTGAACGCGACACTCAGAGGTGATCCGAGAACAAGACGCAACCACACACGTAGCAAACCATTATATGTAGTGTTGCATCGAAGTTACAAGCTTGTGCACAGTGAAGGTATCAGCATGATTGGCAGTGAACTGTAAAGGAGTCAACGAGAGTATGCAGCGGTCACAGACTTAGCATTCGAGAGACGACTACGATACATGAACCTCTCATGTAGTCACTGTTATGTGTACATTGTACTAGTGCATGGTTATTATGCGTGTGCACAGTGGAAGAATCATTGTGAGTCGTAGTGCACAGTGTGACATGAAGCAGTTAGTGGTTGTCTGAGGTGCGGTGAGTGTAATTTAGTGCACAGTGGAAGCAGCACCGGGACTCTGGAGTATTGGAGCACTGGGGCACTGTGGCCGTGTGGACCATCTCGGTATTTCAGTTGGGTTGCTGAACTGTTCGGAGGTTCTGGTCTTTGTTATAGGTTAAGTTTAGGGCAAGTTAGCTTCTGTAGCACGGCGTTCGGCTTAGGGCCATGGCCCGATAAATATATCATTACCTAAGATAATGCACTTTACAATGCGTATTCATTCTGGATCGGGAGAGCAACCTCTGCAGCTGGCGCCCAGATTGCCGTGCCGATCAATTACTTAATCCAGTTGCTCGGTAGGTGGGTCTCGAACTGTTATAAACGTTACATGCACAGTCCAGCTTCTACTGTGAAGTCGTCTGCACTTATTCGGACGATGGCCCGGTGAAGTTTTGCTTTTGGATCCGCCAGAATAGTGGTGTGGTGCCTTCATTCGAACCCACCACTCGCTATTAATGGTTTTGATCTTTCCGAATCCTACTCCATGAAATTTTTAGGATCACGTCTGGTTCTATGTGATCTGGAACGAACACATTGATGCTACAGCTCGTAAAATCTCACGGGGTTCTGGCATCATTGACAAACTAGCACCTGTGCATCCTTCTTCTCCTTAAAAGTTCTTATTATATATTAGCATATCCTCAATTAAACTACTGAACTCTGACATGGAAAAAACCCTGGCAAATCTGCAGTAATTAAGAACGTTTGCTCAAATTACAAAAGAAAACTGCATGATCTATCATACATCAGCGTTCACGGCAACACGCGCTTCAATCGTTCAAGAGGTTGCAAATACTCCCATTTCACGACACAATCTCTTACAGAACAGGTTTGAATGCTTTTAAAAATCAGAATCATGGCTATGGTCCACGCTTGTCTGTTTGCAACTCATCTGTGCATTGTTACTCCACGAGACCGAGAAACTAACTGCATTACGAACTACACCGGACTGAGCGTCGCAAGTGTTCACTGAAAGGAAAAATTACTCCCACATGGGAACCAAATTTCTTTGAATAGTAAAGACGTTCCATTATTTACTACTTTTCGAAAAATAAATTTTCTAACCTAAACTGCAACCACCACAATTTTAAAATGATTAACGATTAGTCAGTTTTGTTTATATCTTCTTTCATGTCCTGTCTTCATCTGTCTTTAGGTATCTGCCTGGCTTTACACCCCCTCCCACCCCCAAAGAAACACTGTCATCATGCTAATGCGGTTATGTTACTACTAATATCTCTTTATTAAAATAACCCAAGAAAGCCGATTTCTAAAATTCGCGTAGGCGCATTTTAGTTTTTGCCTTTCAAATAGTCACCTATTCTCGGAAAAGGATGATGCAGAAATGAACTAAAAATATACTAAACGTCAATAACTAAGTCTACTTTCAAGCTTCAGCAAGTGGTCAGTCCAGTCTCATTTTGCATTAAACGAGACGGAAAGCCAAATGGGCTCACAAAGGTTTTGCACCCGTGTTTAATTAACTCATTTTGTAATTTTTCAAGGGAGAGAAGTATAGCCTGCCTATGCAGTTTATTGACTGCTTCACACCATGGTTACCCAACAGATGTGCTACCAACAAGTGGTCAGGGCAATCTCATTTTTGAGTTTGTACAGGAAGATAAGTTGTTTGCCTACTACAGTGTATTGATTTCCATTTTGCACCATGGTTACACACGCCTGTTCAACGTAAATAAATACTGGATTTAGCTCCATAAATTATCAGACAAAAAGTGCGAAGCGTATAATTATGTTTAATTTGATGTTTCGAATTCCTAAATTGGCCCCATAGAAACGGAGATATGAAAGAAAGAGTAGCAATCTTGGAGATAGGAAAGGCGGCCATCTTACAAAGCGTCACTTCCGGTTTCTATGGGGCACCAATCTTGAAAAATGGTGGCACTTCCGTTTTCCATGAGGGCGGCCATTTTTTGTTTACTTCTGTCTCGCAGTATCATATTATCCTACTACTATTTGCCCACTCCGTTTTAATCTTATAGCCGTAACCAACCTAAGCCAGCGTATCAGAGCTGGTCAATGTTTAAAATTTTGCCTAAGAATTGACTAGATATCTTAAATCGTTTAAGTAGCGTTTCTTTCACCTTAGCAAAACATTGAAATTCATCAGCTGATAATCTCGCTACAGCCTCTCTAGCGGATCACGTCAGTAGGGTTAACAACCTAGCAGAATATGTACTTCAGTTTTTTGCAAAATTCTATCAAAACTTGACAAAAACAAACCTATATCTTTCCCATTATTTGGGTTGAATACTTGAGAATAACCTTTACTTTCATTTCCACTACTTGATTAACTTACATTGCTTAATTGGTTACTATTTGTCGAATTTACATTACATTCGATCAAGATTCCAATTCAAGTCTTATGCAATTCAATAAGTAAGAGATATCCGTGAGGTCTGGCCGTTTTACCGTGGATATTCGCTCGTCTGCGAGAAACGGCTAGTCCAATACTCGAGGGGGTGGAGAGAAATCGCACGTCTATTTATTTATGTCTATTTATTTATTCTTTATTGAGCCTTGTGAGTGTATGATTTGTCTTCCCTCTCCATTGTCTATGGCCGAGTGAATTTCGGTCGAATGGAGACCTGGTCACAGTTTTGTGACCTTAATAATGGGTTTAGTGAGTTATCTTTATGCCAGTGGAGGATGTGGCCATAGCGATTAAGGCGCTATGCAACTGATCTGGGGGCGAACTGGGTAGTCAGTTCGAGTCCGGGTCATGCCACTCCGACGAAACGTAAGTGCATAAATGTGGCTTACTGAACTACGTCATTTCTAGTGTATGATTTTCGCTGTTGGCTTTATTGCCAATTTTCCTTTATGTAATTCAAGACATTCTCATTAAGAGTTAATTCTTTGCTTTGAATAGCATGTTCGTTAGCTAATTCTTGTGTCTTGACTGCTTGTTCATTAGCTAGGCGTTCTAGTTTAGGAATAAATTTTTTGACACGTTCGTTAGTAGACTTCTCACATCAGCAAGACCTCGTGCATGAAGTCATGTACAACTATAAATGAATTCAGTCATACCATCAAGACCTCACATAATGTACAACTATAAGACTTCACACTTTAAAGCAAGACCTCATGTGTCACATAATTTACAACTAAAAGACTTTACACATTAAAGCAAGACCTCGTGGGTCACGTCATGTACAACTAAAAGATTTCACACATAAAAGAACAACTAAAAGACTACACAACTAAAAGATTTCAGCCATACAAGAAGACCTCGTGTCATGTACAACTAAGACTTCACACTTTAAAGCAAGGCATGTCACATAAAGTACAAATAAAAGACTTTACACATTAAAGCAAGACCTCATGGATCACGTCATGTACAACTAAAAGACTTCCACATAAATGCAAAACCTCGTGCATCAAGTAATGAACAACTAAAAAACTTACACGTAAAAGCAAGCCTGGTGCGTCAAGTCACGTGCAACTGAAAGACTTCACACACAAAAGTAAGGCCTCTTGCATCAAGTCACGTACAACTAAAACTTCACACATAAAGGCAAGACATCGTACATTAAGTCGTATGCAAGAAAAAGACTTACCACATTAAAGCAAGGTCTTGTACACCACGTAATGTAAACCATTTGCCACGTTAAATCAAGATCTCGTGCATCACGTAATGTACAACTAAAAGACTTCACACATTCAAGCAAGATCTCATGCATCATGTAACGTACAATTAAGAGACTCCACACATTCAAGCAAGACGTTGTGCATCACGTATAATGTACAACGAAAAGACTTCACACATTAAAGCAACTTCTCGTTCATCACGTAATGTACGACTAATAGCCTTAATACATTAAAGGAAGATCTCGTGCATCACGTTATGTACAACGAAAAGACTTCATACATTAAAGCAACTTCTCGTTCATCATGTAATGTACAACTAATAGACTTAACACATTATAGGAAGATCTCGTGCATCACGTAATGTAAATCATTTAGCACATTAAATCAAGATCTCGTGCATCACGTTATGTACAACGAAAAGACTTCATACATTAAAGCAACTTCTCGTTCATCATGTAATGTACAACTAATAGACTTAACACATTATAGGAAGATCTCGTGTATCACGTAATGTAAACCATTTAACACATTAAATCAAGGTTTCGTGCATCACGTAATGTGCGACTAAAAGACTTAACACATTAAAGCAAGGTCTCGTGCTTCACGTAACGTACAACTAATAGACTCAACAAATTAAAGCAAGATCTCGTGCATCATGTAATATACAATAATAGACTTAACACATTAAAGCTAAATCTTGTGCATCACGTAATGTACAACGAAAAGACTTCACACATTAAAGCAACTTCTCGTTTATCACGTAATGTACAACTAATAGACTCAACAAATTAAAGCAAGATCTCGTGCATCACGTAACGTATAACTAACAGACTTCACGCATTAAAGCAAGACCTTGTGCATCACGTAATGTACAACTAATAGTCTTAACACATTGACTTCGTTAAACTTAAGCACTATTTCGAGTGTCAACTGGGACGCTACTATTTTCGATGTCCATCCATCAATTGAACAGGCTTGGTCTTGTTTCCAGCAGGTCCTGACTGGTCACATTGATTTGTGCCGGGACCCTCCTAGGCCTCACTACCCCAGTAAGGGTTCACAGCCGAGTCAGATTTCTACGATTGGTAGATTGAAGCTGAAATGCTGGCACAAGCTAAAGTCCCGTCGGAGTCCTGATACTATTATTGCCTACAACAATGCACGTAAACTGTATTCTGACACCCAGTAGGCTTGGCATAAATCCCGGGAGGTTGACGCTATACGGGAGGGAAATCAAGTTTCCTTTTTTAAACTTTATCGCAAACTTAACTCCAAATCCCGCAGGATACCTCCCCTCAAATTGGGAAATACTCTTATCTCGGACAGTCTTGAAAAAGCGCAGCTTTTTTGTGACACTTTTGCATCCAATACCATATCTGATGATGGAAACCAACAAACTCAGGTGCGACAACAACTGGATCCGTCCAACTCTTGTCCGAATGTTTCATTTACTTCACAACTCGTATATCTTACCGTAAAAAAACTTAAACCTAGTAAGGCATGCGAACCTGACAGCATCCCTGCATTCCTTTTTCGTGAATTGCTGGGCGAAGTTAGTTACCCCTTTCGAAACTTTTCTCGATCTCCTACGCTCAAAGTAGCCTTCCTGCAGCTTGGCGATCCGCGACTGTAGTACCTATTTTTAAGAAGAGTTCCTCATCTGATCCCACTAACTACAGGCCCATTGCTTTAACCTGTGTGGCTTGCAAGGTTGTGTAATCTATCAAAAGGGACACAATGATTGTCTTTCTTGAAACTCACGATGTTATTACACAGGATCAGTTTGTCTTCCTCCCGTCTAGGTCGACCACCCACCAGTTGCTTATTGTGTTGGATCGCTGGACCAGTGCCCTCGACGTGGGAATCGCATCTGATACCATTTATTTTGACTTCAAAAAAGCTTTCGAATCGGTCGTCCACCGAAAATAACTTCTTAAGCTGGATGGCTGTGGTATTACTGGTTCCCTAAAATCTTGGATCACTGCCTTTTTGTCTAATCGTACCCAGAGGGTGATTGTAGACAATCACTCTTCGACCGGGATTCAGGTTCCCTGTGGGGCCCCCCAGGGGTCCGTCTTGGCCCTCTGCTATTCATTAATGACCTACAGTTCACCGGCGACGATTGTTATGGGTTTAAGTTTGCAGACGATTTAAAGGTGGGTACTGAAAACATTTCCACGTTTGCTCTCCTGTCCTTGACGAGAAGATCCGGCATGTTGAGGAGTGGTCTAAAATATGGCAACTCCCTCTTTCGGTACACAAGTGTTGCTCCTTCCATGTGGGAAACCTTAATCCCTGTTATTTGTACCTTCTAGACCAGAAACCACTCCCAGCGTACCCTGATGTTTGTGACCTTGGAATCTGGTTTTCCAGAGATTTGAAATCTTCATTGCATTGTAGGAAAATCTGTACTTGGCTTATTCCAAGTCTGCCATTGTGAACCGTTGTTTCACCTCTGGGGATGTCCCTACTAAGGTTTAAGCGTTCAGGGTCTACGTACGGCCCATCCTTGAGTACGCTACCCCGGTTTGGTCGCCGTACCTTATAGGGAACATCGACCGCGTCGAACGAGTACAACGTCGGTTTACGAAGAACTTGCCGGGATTCAGAGAGCTTAGTTATACAGAACGGTTGAAAAAATCCGGCCTTGAACTCCTAGAACTTCGTAGATTGAGGTTCGACCCCTATCCTCGTCTACAGGATTCTCCGTGGGCTTTTAAGGGTTAATCTACCATTTTTTGATCTAGCTCCCCGAACTATTAATACACGTGGCCACGACTGGAAACTAGTGTTTTCTACCTCCCACAGGAATTGCCGCAGAAATTTTTTCTCCCTTCGCATTATTCCCATTTGGAATGCTCTGATCAGTGACACTGTTGGTGCACCAACTCTTTCTGGTTTCCACTCAAAACTACGCAAGGAACCATTAGGGCGGGTTTACGCAACGACTCGCGTTTGCATTCTCGCAGCTAGAACTCAATCGCGATGGCAAAGGTAACATTGCCATGGTAACAACGCTAAATGGATTAGCTAAATCCGACACCGTTTGAGTAAATACTTGCAGTCTTATAATCCGTGCCAATAATATAAAGAATTCCTCATGACGAAACAATTTTCCCAAACGCTTCTGAACTCACGTTCTTTGTTGTTTTCGTTGCGAGGCGGCAGACATAAAACCGCCGCCATGTTGGAATTTCAGATGATTTCTAGCTTCTAGCTGCGAGAATGTAAAAGCGAGTGGTTGCGTAAACCCGGCCTTACACAAATTTCTGAAACGCCCTCTACCTTCTTCCCTATAACTCTTTTTCTTTACTCTTTTTTTTTCTATCGCAGGAACAGAGTAAGTGGTCTCACACCCCTTCTGCCGCCCTTCCACTCCGTGGTAAACGTTATTATTATTATATATTATTATTATTAAAGTAAGACTAGCCGAGTCGCCCGCTGACGCTCGCTCATTCGGCCGCGTCTCGCTTCCCTCGAGGATATTTCTTGTTGCAACACTAATGCGCAGACGGATAGTTCCACACCAAAAATAAATAAACAAATGATCAAGCAAATGATCAGTGTAGTAGGCGTTCTTCATACGGTTTCAGTTCATAAACAAACGTTAAGTGCGTCTACTCTTTCTTTTCTCTTTGTTTACACTCATTCGTCACATTTAATAAAATTAACCAGATTCATTTTAACTAATGAACAAATATTTAGCCTACTACCTACTAACTGTATTTAGGAAAAAGTGCTGTTTCTGATGACAAACATTTCCTCAGAAACGTGACTGAATAAATGTAACCACCAAGAATCACACATCATTTGTAATTTGTGCTAGTACTACACTTTACAAGGGTTTTCTTGTTTCACTTATTTTAAAGCAAGTCAGGCCTACACGCAGCACGAAATCATACCCAGAAGTTAGGTGTGTTTACCACAATTATGCTAGACTGCTGAGTAGAGCACCAGATAATGGCATACTGATCGAATGTCTACGTTTTACAAATACAAACATAGAAATATTTCTGACACCCTGTTCTGTTATCGACATAGTTTGTTAAGTAGGCCTAATTTATCAGTTAATCTTTTCCTATCTTTACTTAATTTCTTTTATATTTACGGCCAAATTGGCAGTTTGAAAATTTGAAATATCCAAAATGCAACTCCAACAGTGAGCTGCACGTGCCTCATTCTTGAATGACAACTATTCGGACTGCCAGCCGTTCTCCCGCTGACAACACTACTGGCCCACGCGACGCTTACATGGCGCAACAATTATGGACCACCCTCTCAGCAGGAACATTTTACATTCCGAAGCTAACAATCAAATTCGAAAAATTCGTTTCAACAATGGTCCAAAGGGGGTTTTTCGCTTTTTTCGAGGAGAAAACTTTTACCTAAAACTACGAAAATACGCCTAAACGATATCCGGAGTAATTTCCTGTCTTTCGAGACCTTTCTCACATTTCTAGCCTTCCTACTTCCGGAGGAGAAGACGTACATATAAACCGACAAACCGACCGTAAGTTTTTAATGATTAAGATCTCGGAGCGTCACGTCTTACATAAACAATAATTTCCATTCATGGACAAATTCAGTCCATACATCAACCCATATTACTCATCAGGGCTTTTATTTCTTCGTGGGGGGAGGGGATGGGGGTAAAGTTTAGTGCTTTCTTGCTTGTTAACAAGCTGCTTTTACGTCTTTCCAGAGTTTCAATGGAAAGGTTTTACATGGATATTTTGTGGAAGGTTGGCATTGCAATTCTTGGAGCATGCGTGATTGGCATTTTGTACAGGATAATGTGTTGCATATGGTGTAAAGATGATGGATATAAACATCCCGGCGACGTCTATGTAGTCTACAGAAATTAAAGGTAAAGAATAATGAATATTGTCACCATATACATGTCTGGACAATTAACTAGAAATCAATTGCCGAGCCAAGCCTGATTGATTATTAACTCAAAAGAAATTAGTTTCACATTTTTTTTTTAAATTTGATGGGAGGCTACAATGTTTCTGAATTAAGCTAATATGTTCTAAATCCGATATAGGCTCAATAAACTTTTCAATTATTTTTTAAATTATTAGTAATAATCTTAAATCCATTTTCTTTAAAATATTATCGGTAAGTTTTTAAAACTTTCAATTTGGCACTCACCCAATAATGATTTTCAGTTCTAAGTTGTACAGTGTGTAAATTGTACTAACAAGGTCCTACGTTGGTGCCATTACGCTCCTACACTTAATACTAATGGTTCTATATATTTTGAAGCAAAGTTTGATTGTGAACCGCATTACTTAAAATTTATTTGTGGTCACACCTCTCAAATACAGTAGTTTGATTCGGGCCACTAAGAGAATGACTTGATGTTTTCATCGAGTGTTTAAGCCACTGCCTCACTCTCCTGTCGCAGGTGCATGCAAGGTGCACTCTTGGCCATTCATTACCCGTTACTAAAGCCTATGTGTAAAACGAAATCACGCCCAGTGGGTATTGTTGCACACAATTCTCTCAATCTCGCAATACAATCACAACCATAACAAAAATGGCAAAGTAGGCTAGGCCTTCCCCCGCCCCCTCTCCCCAATCCTAATGCCCATTTGTCAATTATTTAGCCCCCTGTAATACATTATAATTAACAGCTGGGAAGTAACACAAATAAGGCCTAAGTGGATTTTTTTTTATTTGCCAAGACTTCTAAGAGAACAGTTATCCATTTTCCAGCAAACCCCAAGTATTCCTTTGCCTCTGCTAACACTTTTGGGAGTCGTTTCTTTGCGTGCATGTCTTCAATAATACATCTCAGTATCGACGTGTTGGGCTGCGAAATGGGTGACAGACACGGCCGTTTTTTCCCGGCGTAACAAACCTTGCATGAGACGTATAGCAAAACATCACGACACTCCAGTAGCAGCGACTGCACACTTTCTGGCTTGTGTGTTAGTTTGCTACGGTATAGTGGCTACAGCATTCCAGCCACTATAGCAACGGCATTGGCATTTCGTATTAGGCCTAACCTCATATTTATGTGGTTGAAACGTATACAAGCAGCTTCGTGTTTCCGGAAACGAAGCTGAGGTCATTCCACCATCTCATTTCATTAACCTACCTGTATTTTCGTTCGCTTTGGCATTGGCATTTCATATTAAGCCTAACGTAATTTTTATGTATTTGATACGCCAAATTAAGTGTATCTTAACCGAAAAGTAGCTTTGTGGTGTTTCCGTAAAAACCCGACGATTAACGAAGCTGACGTCATTTCCCTAATAAGGGCATAAAACAAAGCAGCATCCTCTAAGTGAGATATACTGTATAGATCTGTGGTTCGTTTGCCGGCGCTCATTGAGAAAAGCTTCGATCTGTGTAATTACTGAAGGAGGTGGTTCGCTGTCGGTTTCGATGAGCCGGGGTCTTCCCAGTGTAATCCGACCATGGTCCTCATTTAGTGAAAAGAAAACGAAAATTCTCACTGTAAGTCGGTTGTGATAGGGCGAATTTAGTACACGATCAAGTGAGCAAATTTCTGTCAGGGAAATTCTCAGTAATATTACCAGAGTAAAATATGTAATATTGATTGCAAATGGTTCGTTGGCTTTTAGGAACGTTAAAAAAAATCTTATTGCAATACAAAAGTGCACGAAACTATAAATTGTCCGTTTTTTTTAAACCTTATCTTTTCAGCAGCTGGGTAATAACAAATTGTTTAATTTTTATTTATTTTTTTATTGCAGGGCCATCATAGGGATAGAATATTTTGGTTACCTTTATGCAGGGCATTAAGGATATCGCTGCCGTTTCCTATCTCTGTGTCCACTGAAATCTATAACAAAGTTTGCAACGAAAAGTTTAAAATGGACTTTGTTTTTTTTTCGTCCAATCTCAGATTACCACTTGAGGCAGTAACTGAAATTCAGCTAAACTATCTTCGTGTATGCTGTAAAATAAAAGCTGAATAAAATGAAAAAAAAAAAAAGGAAAAAGGCGTCAATATTCATGAAGATGCCTTGTTGGTAGATCCCGTAGTTGTCGATGCCTTTTTTGCTGATGTCTTATTTGTCTAACGAGATGTGACTGATGCTATTGCCTGTCGTTTCAAGGGTCATGGCTTTCACACGAAATTTTGGACGTTAAAGGGACACCCGGCCTGCCTTATAACATGCTGCGTGCCAAATTACAGCTACGCGCTGATCGTCATCCGAGCAATTACAGCGCCAAGGTCGGCTGGGGTGGTATAGCTGCGTTCCTCGCATAGCTGCTGTCTCGGTTGGCTTGGGAATAGTACACGAGACAGAATCAAGTCAACGATTGTGTCGTCACAAACCGGAATGATTCTCGTATTTTAAAATCACAATTCATAATTTTCTAGGCTAATGTCTTATAATTTTGCTTCGGCGATCTATTGGAATAATTAATTTTAATTTTTACCGCATTAGTCTTTTAGATTTTAGATCTCATGATAATTATTAGAAAATTAGTAGATGTACACACGGAGATGAAATGTCATGATTATTGTCCGCGCGCAATGCATCGTATAGTTACGGGTCGTTCTTAAATATAGTTAACAATATTCAACAGAAAATCTCCTGGACGCCACATTTTAAAACGTTTTTTTTAGCAAGGGAAAGACTAACGATAAGTAAATAGACCTTTGGGGCCGTACTTGATGTGGTGGATCGAGAAAAATAATGCTGGCAGGTATATCCCTTTAATTTCTGGTTAATTTTCGTAAGTACAGATTTTTTCCCAAGGGCTGGACAATGACGAGCCAATGCAAAAAAAAAAAAAACACCTTTTTTCCTCCCAAAAAAATGCTACAAAAAGGATTTTACAAAGAATTCAGGGTCCACTTGGTATTTTAAATAACTTAGTAAAAGTCGAGTTTAACCTGTCCACCGGAAATGGGTGATTTCCAAGACGGCATCCAAGATATGGCTGTTTAGAGCTTAAAATGGGTATACCTCAAACACTATTAAAGGTAGTAAAGTTGTTTTGGTGTCTAACACACATTTTACCGCCCAATTTATCACATGGAATCAAGTAAATTAGTATCAGTCACTTATTGTCAACTAGTCAATAAATGACTTTTTCGTGAATTTTCGTGAATATAATTCTTTGGAATTGTTGGTGATAGAAAGAATGATACACACGCAAATTCACGGAAAGGGCTTAATGGTTTTGGTTTTTCATCGGGTATTGGCCAGGCTACGGTTTTTTCTATTTTTTGTTACTATTTTTCAGGAATAACAGGGATGCTGCCGGTTTGAAAAAAATGTGAAAAATGTGAAAATTTGCCAGTGCTAAAATAATATGTGAAAAATACGAATGTTGGTGTGAAAAAAGGCAAAACTCACAAACGAAGTAAAAACAATCCAATTATCCGCCCTAATTTTGGGCCCAGAATTACGTAGGCATGCCCGTGGTAAAATACACGCACACGCACACAAAATTGGTTGGTTGACGAGCGGAGTCACTTTTAAGTCCCTTTTACTCTCTTGAGTGAAATTACTAGGGTTACTGGAAAAGGAAAATTTGTATTAAAGAAATGTGAAACGGGTGATAAGATGAAAACGAAGAAATAGTGATACAAAAATGAAAGTAGGTATGTGAAAAAGGAGAAAAAAATAAACAACAGGTATGTGAACAATGTGAAAATAAACCTGGTACTCCCGGCAGAATCGCTAGAATTACTATTGTGTGCGCGGCGTATCTTGAGTCCTGCAAGCATTTTATGAGCGGCTACATCCTCCTGGAGGGGGCGGCATTCATCGACGGCTACCATTGTTTTTTTTTTTAACCATCTTGGATATCAAAAAGGCACTCTGCTACCAAAAACGTACAATCGATTATCTGTGTTCGTTCTGCAGCGAACTCAAGATAGGCCGTGGACACTTTAGACATGTTTGAAATTTAGGTCTGAAACGCATTTTATAGTATAAGGAAGGTTTCTGCACAACTCCGGTACGTTTTTGATGAGATAAATCCAAATCTGCCGGGTGCCAGCTTGGAACACTGAGGAAGTTGAAATAAGAGTTCAAAGGTTAAAATAGGTTAAATACCCCACGGGCCAGAAGGTAGGTAGGTTTTTTAAACTTTTTTACGCCATACTGATCATGAGAAATTTCTTCATGTGGAAAAATATTAGTGATGGATTATCGAATTTCATCTATTATATTTCGATTTTGGATCGAAAAGTTGCTTTTTTTTTTTATATAATTTGCGATTTTTAAGCACTCGGATGGCCTTTCTAATTAAAATACGAGGATAAACTTAGGCTTGCATGGAAGCTGGCAGTGTGTTTTTTTTTAATCCGAAGAGGCTATGAAACGTTGTCGAAGTGAAATACGGACCATCCTAAAGCTATTTGTGTATACCCTGTTAAGGAGGAGTGTATAACTGGGTATACAAAAGAAAGATGTAGACTGGCCCTGACTGACGTAGAACGTCACCGAATAGTAACAAAAAAGTGGTGGTCCAGCTGGACAAAAGCACAAACTCATTTCAACCCCATAGCCCTAAAAATAAATCAAAGCAAAACAATCATAACGTGATGTAAAACAGTTGTACAGAAGTGTGTTGCACAACAAAAGTTTCAGTAACTAACAACACTTTCGTAAAGAAGCACTGACGAACATTTGAGTGAAAGCGGGAGCCCTGCAAACGAAAATACTGACCATACGGTTGGTGTCGGAATAAGCGCCGGTGCACACGTGCGGTCTCCGCTGCGGTACCGCATTTGCGATTTGGTTTACATGCCATCTGTTGGATACTGCACACGTACCTGCGTCGACGTTGCGTTACCGCCCGCCGCTCACCCACCGCTCGTGCGGTCGTTTTGCACCGCAATTCCCCCCGTCAACGCAGCGGTACCGCAGCGTTAAAAAAACGCAGTTGCGTCTCTGAGTACCTTGGATGACTTGAGCGGTGCACACGTCCGCCGTTTACCGCAAAAGCGTTACCGAAAATGGCGTCCAATTTCGAAGAAATAGACGTGGAATTGTTTATTGGGGGAGTAAAGAACTGAAATCCTGAAATATGAAATGTTGCTGCAGAAATGATTGAAGACTCATTGGAAAGTAATTAAAGAACTTATCCGAATCATTTTTTAGTTAATCTGCAAAGGATGTATAACATTTTCCGCTGGTACGTCTTAAATTAGTACATCAATGTACCAAAATTCGTCGCATTGGTTTTAAAATATATTTTTTGTTCACGAGGTAGGCGAAAAAAGCAACATCGTCTCATTGGTTTCATAATATAAGTTTTTGTACACGAGGTTAGGGAACCGAACACGCACATACGTCACCGAAGCGGCACCGCAGCGTCAACGCGCGTTAATAAAACGCACGTGTGCATTGATTGAATGCGTCACCGCAGCGGCGCCGCAGCGTCGCCGCAGCGTCCAAAAAACGCACGTGTGCACCGGCGCTAAGGCGTTTGAGCGCCCGGACCTCTAGCTTATTGAGCGCTCCGCTTGAATGCTGTATACAGCAGATTGCAACCCTCCCACTTCCACACACCTCTTTCCTAATATACCGAAACATGAACACATCACGGTGCCACAAAGATATGCCAACACGGTGAAATCGCACGAATGTAACATTGAGGGTGAGGTAGGTAGCCATGAGACAAATATATTTGTCTATATTTGAAGGATTACAATTTCATTTAGTTCATGGTAGACGTAAGTGGGAAGAAAACTATTAAACACGACTGAAAGCCAATTGCTCGAGATGGGTAAATAAATACGGATGCAAACCTATTTACGTTGCCTTTTGGGCTTATAATTATGTCAGACTGCCTGAACGCGGAATCGAACCCACGACCTATGAAACCAAAGGCCGGGCAGTAGTTTATTGTAGAGGTGCCTTCTGACTGGCAAGAATACTCACAAGAACATGAATTTGGCGACGAATACTTAATTTTTTGGCCCCCTCTCACAATAAAAAAGTTGAAACACTAAAAAAAGTGAGAGCTGCCACAATTGTGAACTTACCACAGCCACAATCTTGGAAAATCATCCAATATGACGGCGTATGAAGTCCACAATTTGTAGCCCACGTTTTTTTATTGTTTTAACATATTTATTGTGAACAAGACCCAAGTTCTGGACCGAAAATTAAATATTCGTTGCAACTTCATGGTTCATGTTCTTGTTAGTTTTCTTGCCAATAAAACAGATGCAAACCTATTTACGTTGCCTTTTAGACTTGTATGGCTGACTGCCTGAGCACTAAATCGAACCCATGATCTTTGAAATCAATGGCCGACGTCCTCCGCTGAGCCACACTGACATGGCCAAAGGAAAACGTCCTTAGACAGCACTTAACACGCACACATGTACATGTAAACACGCACTTTTTCAATCCAGGGTTCGTACACAAGAGAAGAAACCATTTTCAAGGTCTTTTCAA
This sequence comes from Lithobius niger, assembly GCA_023313725.1. Classification (NCBI taxonomy): domain Eukaryota; kingdom Metazoa; phylum Arthropoda; class Chilopoda; order Lithobiomorpha; family Lithobiidae; genus Lithobius; species Lithobius niger. The sequence goes on from JAHWFP010083195.1 coordinate 19,052, forward strand.
GGCTTTTCAAGACAACTCTAAGCCAATTTCAAGGCCGTTTTGCACACCAAATTGTTAAAACTTACCTTAAAATCAACGCATTCTTTTTTATAGTCTATAATTGAATAAACATCCATTTAAAAGTTATTTATTTTGCTCCCGTCGTGAGACAAGTTGCCTTTCCAATATCGCACTCATACGTGAACACGAACGAAGGCACGTCGTATTGTTATCGTGAAGATAAGCATTAGACTGACGAACTTTTTTTTAAATTTATTTATGAATTTAAGCATAAATTGACTGTATTTCATCAAACATAGTACGCTAACAGAATTCAAGGCCATTTCAAAGCTCTTACAAAAAAAAATACCAATTTTCAAGGCTTTTCAAGCCTTGAATTTTTAGTTTTGAAATTTAAGGCTTTTCAAGGAATTTAAGGCCGTGTACGAACCCTGTCAATCGCCACTGAAGAGATGCTTGATTACTCTCCACACACCAGTGAAGTCGAAAGGAACACACAACAAAGCGTAAAACCTCGGAACACACAACAAAGTGTGAAATTGTTGCGTGTTCCTTTCGGCTTCACTGGTGTGTAGCGAGTAATCAAGCATCCCTTCAGTGGCGACTGGAAAAGTGCATGTTTACATGTATATGTATGCGTGTTAAATGCTGTCTGTCGACCTTTCCTTTTGGCCGTGTCAGTGTAGCTCAGCGGATGACTTTGGCCTCTGATTTCAAAGATCATGGGATCGATTTAGTGCTCAGTAGTCAGACATACAAGTCTAAAAGGCACGTAAATAGGTTTGCATCTGTTTTATTGGCAAGAAAACTAATAAGAACATGAAGTTGCAACGAATATTTAATTGTCAGTCCAGAACTTGGGTTTTGTTCACAATAAATATGTTGAACCATTAAAAAAGGTGGGCTACAAATTGTGGACTTCATACGCCGCCATATTGGGTGATTTTCCAAGATTGCGGCTGTGTGAAGTTCACAATTGTGGCAGCTCTCACTTTTTTTAATGTTTCAACATTTTTATTGTGATAGGGGGCCAAAAAATTAAGTATTCGTCGTCAAATTCATGTTTTTGTGAGTATTCTTCCCAGTCAGAGGGTACCTCTACCATAAACTACTGCTGCAACTCACAAATTAATTTTTCGTGAGCCGATGTATTTAGGTTAGGCTTTGCCAAAAGAGCGTATTTAAATGAACAAAGCAGTCTGCATTAAAGACTGGCCTTGTGAGGATACACAATACACTAATCTGAGAAAGAAAGAAACGACAACTGCCACGACTGGGACTCGAACCCAGGACATCCCGTTTACTAGCCAGGCACTCTAACCACTGCGCCACCGGGGCGGGTACTGGCTACAGGCTCCAGCCGATCTAAGTAGCTGTTCAATCTTTCTCAGTGGTGACCTAAAGATCGCAAACATACATACAAGGAGGGAAAGAAACCTTTCTTCTTGGCCTCCACACTAGCGCAGTGGTTCGAGTGCCCGGCTAGTAAATGGGATGTCCTGTGTTCGAGTCCCAGTCGGGGCAGTTGTCTTTTCTTTCTTTCTCAGACTAGTGTATTGTGTATCCTCGCAAGACCAGTCTTTAATGCAGACTGCTTGTTTCATTTACCCTTTACCTTGCGATTTATTTATTTATTTACTACTTGTAAAGTTTTACTTTTTTTCCAATTTTGGCTTTGGAGGCAGGGAAGAAGCAATATTTTCGACGCCCTTTCTCCCTTTCGGCGCCGGGGGCGGTCGCCCCCTTCTTGCTCCGGCACTGTCTATAGTACGACTAAGATCCAGTGACCAGAATTGGTGAGGGTCAAGGAGAGAGTGACCAATAAGAATTTGGAATACCAGGATACCGTAACCTCTTAATGGCAAATGGGTAATACAAAATATTTTAAATTTTAGGTATTAAAAATGTAACAACTATGTAGTTTTAGTGCAAATCTCATCCCATAGGTTTTTTTGAAAATTTCGAAGTATGCAAATTAGATACAATATGGAAATCAAGTGTAATTATTTTTTTTTCGGTTGGGGGGGGATTTTTGATTTAAACAAGGAAACTGCAGGAAAACATGTAAGGAAGACAACTAACCAAATTTTTCCCTATAAAAATAACCCTATGTAAGTGGTTATACAAGTTGAACTCAAAATGTGCATAAATTATATGCACTTTTAGACCAAATTGTGTGAAACAGTACCATCAAACAGACTTTTGTAAATTTTTTTTTGGTTAGCGGTCCTAGTATGTATGTGGGGCACACACCAGCAAAATTTCATAACGATTGAACCAATATCAAAGCCGTTGCGCATGACTTACTGGCTATATGTATAGAAAAATTCGTTTTCGGCAATTCCATTGTAAAAAACGACAGGAGGCAATCATGTTTTACGACGATTGTGCCCACTAGTGACGATTGTGCCCTTGCAACCGAGGGCCAATTGAGATGTAGTTTCGTTCAGGACATGTTTGTGCTTGAAAAGGCTAAGAAAACTGCCACTTTTGGCAATAAAACAGCAGACAGCATCCGTAAACTGCTCACTTCCGGTTATACTTCCGGAAAACAAGTATGCTGCTAAGTATATTTACTAAATATATTTTAATACAAGTATATTTTACTAAATATATAATTAAAAAAGAAATAACTACTACAGATTAAAAAAAAAAAAAACGGTCTGTTTTGTGAGCCATCTCTGACAACGCTCAAGTTTCCTCAAAGGTGAGCCGCATCACATGGCCGGATAAACTGCAAACAAATCACATAGTGGCCTCACAAAGGACTTCGAGAGAAGAGCAAAAGTACATGGATCACACCTGGCATATTTTTTAAAGAACGTAATGTGCCTTTCTATAAACCTTGGAGGAAAAAGTCAGCATTACGACTGAAACGAAGCAATGAATCGATACGGATGCTACGATCAGAGTGCTGTGTAGTCACGGTGATTTTTTTTTTGCTGCCAATATAATAGTCGACGTTTGGGTTATGTGAGCCAAGATTCATAACTAAACCTTTAGCTTGGTCAAGGGGGTTGCCCAATGCCCACGCGGAAACCCTCTCAAGCTCTGCCTGGAGATTATTAACAATGCCAGACGAGAAAATCTTACCAGCATAGTGTTGCACCGGGCGATGATGCAAAAATGTTGAGGACAGGACCCAAAACTGAACCCTGTGGAATACCGGAAGTGACAGGTTACCAGGAAGTGCAAGAACCATGCAAAACAACATGTTGACGTAGACAAAAGTTAGGAGTGAATCCAACTGATGGTGGACTGGCTAAAACCAAAAGTATCCAGCTTCTCAACAAGTTTGATATGTGAGAGAAGCTCACCCAGTCAAAAGCTTTGGTCCAAAAATACAAGGTTGTGGTAGATACCACCATCAACAACTGGAGTGTGTAGTCGAAAGTAACAAAAACGGTAAAAGGTGCACAACCTGCCAGCCATGAAACCATGCTAAAGACTTTGTTGGTATTACACTCAGAAAGGACTTGTTTAAAAAAAAAAAAAAAACACCTTGGATAGCCCACCGATCTTGGAAAGCCCACTGAGCACACAAATAGACTGGAAGTCGTCGATGGTCGGTTTCAAGTATTCCTTATATCTTAAAATTCCTTATTTTTTGTCTACTTTCTACCCAAAATCTCCTTATTTTCTTCTTTTGCCTCCGTAAAACCCACTACGACCCTTGCATAGGCCAAGTATGCGAAAACTCAATTTCAGTGGCATTTCGGTTAAATTTTGCTCTAGGCTCTCATATGACAGTAACTCGATATTTAGATACTAAAAAATAATTATTTAACGTGCCACTGTGAGTGAATTTGCAACAACAGTGTCTTGCTTTCCTTCAAAGTTAGTTTGTCTTCGTTACAGCTCTTCAGTACCCATGAAGTGGTTTACTGTCAACAAACCAATTACTGTTATAAACATTTCTTATTTTTTCACTGAGGAGACAAATACGGACACTAAATCAATCCGTGTTTTCGGAGAAATGGGCGAAGCACCTAAGTTAGATTGTGTTCCGTGTCTTTAAGTCACAGTATCGTGTCCTGTTATTTACAATTCTAAATAAAGCTTAACTGCATTGTATATCACTTCAGGTGCTATCTTTGATCATATAACTGTCCGTGCTCGAAAGCTGTTGGTGGATGTTTATAAAGTCATAGTGAAACGATACATTCATACACTTTGCCCAATAATGACTTTTCCTACGTACCACAATAGTTTTTTTGCCTTCAATATGATGGTCATAATCCTTTTATGCCTAATGATATCTGGAGTAGCCGGTAAGTAAAAGTAATAATGAAATGGAACAAAGAAAATCAGTACGAAACTATAATTTGTTGGTATAAATGGGAGCTTTACAGTGGCCCAACCTCCCGCCACCAAGAAAAAAGGTGAACTACCGTTTCGCCAAAACTAATTTGACAAAATTTTACATACACGAAATTAAATACCTTATTTCTATGTAATGGGGATTTAAAAGGCTAACTTCCAACAGAGGCAAGCCGTGGTATAGAATAGGACCAATTGATTTATTTGCGTTTTGTAAAAACTGGCAATACAGACGGAAAAATGTGCACTTTAAATATTGTTCAGAATGCTTGGTCGACACGTATACGTCAATGACAAGGTTCTCTTTCAAGATTAGTTAGTTAGTTCAAGATTAGTTACTTAAACCACCCTCCTTAGACCCCCCCTCAGCTGAATTCTTGGCGCCCCTTTTGGAATTACAATTTTTATTGCTTTTCCCCACTAACACCACCAATCAAAACAAATTCTTGGGTGTGCCAGTTGAGACATTTTGCGTATATTAGGGATTATCTAATTGAAATATAGATTTGTATCGGACGATGTTATCGGTAGATGAGGCTCGCAGATACCGATTGGCAAGGTGAACGCAGCTTAAATGAGGTTTAACACCAATGCCAGCTAAGTGAAGCGACGCACAAAACTTGAATCTCAGTTGGCCTTGATCAACCGCTTGGATGTTAGATATATCCATCAGATGGCGTTACTTACAATTTGAATGGATTTCCATTTTTCCCCCCAAAATCAGCTCCACGACAAACTGTGACTTTAAAAAAAGATGTGAAATCAACGCCAGAGCTGAAATTGTCCTTTCCTATGGTACGTGTGAAAGCTATACTTATTATTTATGCTTGTGTAAAGATATAAAGTAATACATAGCAAAATGTTCGAAAAATCAACTCAGATTGAATTTACAAACAGCCTGAGGCGGCTTTAGGATTTTGCCGTCTACTGGCTGTGCACATCCTGCTGCTCCTCCTCCCCCTCCCAAACTTTTCTATTATTCGCAAAACCTTTGTTTGTTGCCCCCCCCCCCCCCCCCGGTCACGATGTAGAGTATCAACTTAACTAAGTTCTTAAAACTAACATAAAGCTTTTCCATTTTATTACCCCCTCCTTCCTCCTTCCCCATACAGATTATAATAAAAATACAGTATTTTGAATTTCCGCAGAATTGACTTGACCCAGATGGCCAGAATTTTCTAACTCTTGCATTCGTTAATAATGGACTCTAATGAGGTGGCTCAATCACTGCCCGATGACAAGCGCAGGGGATTGCTTTGAATTTAAATTTGAAAATAGAATGCTTTAACCCTTTCGGTAGTGGCCTTTCACGAACAAGGACATAAAGTGTTCGGGTCAAAAGCTAAGTCCCCGCTCGCGACTGAAGTTTGTGAGGGGGCCCAGAGGACGGTCAGCGTCCTCGCCTCCAAACCAAGCGAATGCTGGTTCGAACCCCACGACCGACCCAACTATCATATGGGAATTTTAAAAGAAAAAAATTATCAGAAAAAATTCATTAGTGAAAGGGTTAACATGGAGAATGCTCTTAACATGCAGTTATACTCTTTGATTACGGCAGCCTCAAGTTCCTTAGAACACCTATTCAACAAACTGAAGGAGATGAAAATCTAATTCGCTCGAGTCTTCGAGTGGACTCACACGAGGACATTGCTTACTGTACCTCCACAGTTACAGTACAGGCTTATTTAACTGAACCTCCATCTTCACGCACCGACTGCATTCTCAAGGACTGCCTCCAGCTCATGGAGTGATCTTCCTCCTTCCAGGAAAACACATTTAACTAGGGATTTCGAGCTTCTCTCAACTGTGTTTTTGTCGTCGGGATGCTTTCCTTTATTCTGCAACAAACATTCCGGTTGATGTCATGGGTCACTACGTCTTCTATCGATTCTTCACAGCTGTTTGATGATCAACTGCTCACACTCACTCTAGAGCTGTAGGACAATGGGCAATCTAAGCCGCTCACAATTGCCCAAGCTTAGGGAAAGCAAAGAAGAACCCCTATAAAAAGGGTCCCTTTCGCCAAGACCAGGGTAGATTAGTAGGTAGTGACGCTTGTCTGAGAAAGTGGGGTAAAGAAAGACCTGCTTCCACCCACGGCACCAGAAGGCAGCACTCGTCTGGTCCGGCGTAGGAGACGAAACTTGAAATAAAAATGGCGGCATCGTTGCCATGATAACCATTGCAATAGCGACAATACCCGCTGAAACAGACGAAATACTCGTGAGTGGGCAACATCCGAAGTTGAAGAACTTATTCTGTGTTCGATTCAAATTGTATGCAGTTCGTTATAGTAAACGTAAACCACGAATGAAGTTTCACCTATACAGCCGATAAGCACGCTACTCAAACCTTCTCGGAACAGAAAACCACATCCAATTGAATATTGGAATTAGAAAATAAACTTTGATCAGCCAGTTCTTCAGAAATTATTTTAATGTCCTAATCTGAATTATGATTAAGCCGATTAATTTTGCTTTATTATTGTGATCAATTTGTATTAGTGACGCTAAATAGTTTTTATCCTCCATGATGCTTTGCATTTCCGTTACTTCACGACAGCGCCCTCTGGCGGTAAATCACTGAAAGCAGGTAGTTCTTTCCCCCAAAATGTTTACCGTTATCAGAGAAAGAGTGTCACTACCTGCTACTCTCCCCCTACCAACTGGGTCAGGACACCAAGGGAGACAATAACAACTGGCGGATTGCAATGAACCAATATCAGTCCAACCCAGTGGTTCTCAACCTCTTCTATAGTATTCATCCCCACCAGAACTGTTCTACAGTATTCCTCCCCATTGGGGTTAGCATGCTGTGGTGCCCCGCGACCATTGCTGTTCATACCGTGTCCATTTCTGACTTTCAAGCCTCCCAGCCTGCACCCCTTCACCAATGAGTAGGGGGTGGAGGCCGATTCAATACCACGTGAAGAATTCGGAAGCCATTACTCAGGATACCTTTGCTCGTTCTGTCGTCAGGAATGATTTAGCTCCCCTTCACATCTTTTCCAATGGTTTCACTGGGTACACCACCATGGCTTCGGAACCTACCACCCAACCATCTGTTACAGGAAGAAGTAGTCAAACCTCTAGAGAAAGGAGCAATTCGGTTCTCACCCATGGCCCCGGGATTCTGCAGCCCAGCCAGAGTGATCCCCAAGAAAGATGGTGACACTCGCCTCATCTTCTGTCTCCGGAAACTGAACTTCTTCATCACACAGTCACATTTCCAAATGGAAAAACTTGCTTCATTAAGAAATTACTTCAACAAGTGGAGTTCACATTCTCCGTGACTTCGAGGACGCTTGCCTTCCCATCCCCTATACCCGTAGGTATTCCACCTATTTCGATTCGTGTCAGCGGGAAAAATTTACCATTTCGAAGTGGTTCTGGCAGCAGCCCCGCGCATGCACTTCAGTCCTGCCTTCAGTAATAGATTATCTACACAGCTATCAAATTCACACTCGTGCTTACCTGGACGTATGGCCGTTTCCGAACCTCTCGGCAACAGCATTGCTACCAGATCTGCACTTCAGCATTTCCCTCTCTTGGAACCTCGGCGTAGGAGTCAACATCTTGGAGTCAAGATTTCAACCGGCTCACGCCTTGTGGTTCTAGGAGTTGAATTCGATGTGGACAGCTTCTTGGTTCTCTTCTCTCCAGAACGAATCCAGAAGCTAACCTCCTTGTTGAATGGTCTCCGCCACATGAAGAGTCTCTCGGTCAAATAACAGGGTTCCATCATAGGACAACTAGACTCCTGTTCCCAATTTGTGTCTCTGGTTTCTTGGAGAACCAGACCCATGCACTGGTTCCGGAAAGAAGAGTGGTTGCCACAAATTTCTAGATTCTAGATTCTAGCGACCGACCTTCTATGGCAATTCCTGGACTTGTGGATTCATGCGGACTACCTAACTGTGGGCATTCCTGTACATCATCCCCATCCCGACCTACTTCTGTTCATAGATGCTTCTCGATGGGATGGGAGTCTACGTGGAGAATATCACCACAGCAGGTACCAGGTCACCCCTCGAAATTGGTCTCCACATCAACACGTAGAACTTTCTGCAATCATCCGTCATGCGGATGGCCGACCAGCTTCATGGGAAGGCAGTCACTGTAATGTCCGACAACACCACAGCCACTGCGTATGTACCGTATGTACCATGTACCAATCCCACACCTTGATGATGGAAGTCTCTATTTTATTCGAAGTCTGTCGAATTTGCAACCTATCTCTTCTTTCCCCTTACATCTCTGCATGCCTGAACGTGTTAGCAGATGAACTGTGGTCAGGCAAGATTCCTACGACCTACTGGAAACCTCCCAGAGAATTTGCCAATCTATCTTGGAGAAATACATCTTGGAGTTGCAAACAGGTTGGATCGACCTGTTTGCATTTCGTCACAACAGACAACTGCCGAACTTCATCTCCCCATTCCCGGACCCTCTTCCTTTGCCACCGACAACCTCAGTGTTCTGTGGGATGGGATGTTCGCCTTCCCTCAGTTTAGTTTCTTACAGAATGTCATGAATAAAATCCGGAAATCCAACAGGATCTTTCCTCTGGTAACCTCGCTTTGGCTGGCAGCTTCCTGGTTCGTGGATCTGCAAGAACTGTTGCAAGATCAACCACGAATAATGTTCATGTCTGTTTTGAAGGATGCTGACATTGACTACTGCCCCGATAGAGCTATTCCAATGGTTTGCTAACGCTGAAGAAAATTTGTTTGAGGGCACCGTGGGATACAAAAAAGTGGGTCGTACACAGTGTGGGGCAAGAGGCCTATAGGCTACACGTAGTCGGCAACTACATGATCATCAGCGTCAGTAAAATATCGTATCAAACCGTATCTTCTTCTTCTCATATTGGCAAATTTTATTAGGAAAAACGCTTTTTTCGGGCTAGAAATATGCATAATTTCGTAGAAATCGTGACAATTTCGATACAACCAACTTGGGGGTCTTTCTCTCCTAAATTGTGAGAAAGGTTGATACTCCATCTAAATTACAAATGATCGATTTGTTGGTTGCCAATAAAATTGACGGACAGTGTTCGGTAGTGATAAAAAGTGGCTTTTAAGCAAAACATTTCGACTATTGAGGGTCACGTCAGATCATTTTCAAGTCGCAGATTATGAGGCTCTCAATCAATGCTTTGTGACTCTTAACCAAATCATAGATGCTTATTTTTTTAAATTGTCATACTGATCTTCTATTAACTCATGATTTTATATTTCGTTTCAGTTCAGAAATCACCAGACAAATTACCATTCAACCGATTGGCTCTCGTAAAACATTCTGGTCAATAATTTTCAAAAATTAAATCTGAAAGAGAGCCCTGCTTGTCTGTAGTTGTTATAAATTAAGCTCAACACGTTTTATTCCTTATAAAATGTCATTAAAACATTTTTTTTTATCTGACCATGAGGTGGGTAAGTGAGCGATCATCCGAGAAAGGCAAATTCTCTCCTCCCACCCCAAACCAGCCGTCATTGTGTCCATGTGCTTGCCTGCACATAAAACTTCCCCTCAGCTTTTGCCAAAAGCCCCGTTTCCCTATCTATGCAACAAAGCGAGACGCTAAAGTCTCATTCCTCCCTACCACAAGACCCAAAATTTGGGAATAAGGCAGAACACAGCTAATACTCGACATGAAATAGAAAATTCACTAAATTTTACCAAACTCCGGTACTCTATTCTTACGTGTGTTGATTTTCAGGTATTTTGGACAATTCCAATCACTCTCATAACATTAGGCCTACTTTTTACTAAAATTATGCCGACTCTTGGTTATTACTAAACCAAACTAACGTAAAATTGCCTAAATGCAACTAAAATCGTCCAAAGATATCTTAACACAAACACATGCAGAACTGACACACTGGCTAGCCACGCCCCCATACACAGTTAGCATTACAAGTGTTAAGGAGATGGGCGTCACCCAAAGGGGGAGCGGGTTCATTCTTTTTGTGACATCAGCGAATAAGAGGGAGCCTAGTCATTTTTATGGACAGCAGTAATGAAGTTTTATCCATGGCACCAGAGAAAATGACCGAGCAGCCAACAATGCGAGGGGTAATGTCGATTAGCAGTAACAATCAGTAACAAATGAAACATTACGATGGAAAGCTATGGCACCTCTGAACCCCCACAGAAACTAACACCAATGCTACGATACACGTGACAGTGTGACAACATGGCTTCTTACTAGAGCAGCTAGTAATTTATAGGAGCCCCAAATCCTACAGAGCCTAGGAACTCCAAATCCTACAGAGCACGTGACAGTGTGAAAACATAAGTGTCCTGAGGAGACGTAAGTAACATTTCTTTAAAACTCACTTGTGAAATTTCTTTACAGGTAGATGCTACACTGATGGCGATTTGGAGTGCAGATACGAATACGAAGGAAATGAGTGTGTCAAGCTGGACAATCACCTCGAATCGCCACGTGATTATTATTGCGTCTGCAACGCAACTGAATTTGAGAGGGATACTAGCCAGGGCTATGACAGATGCAGGCGTAAGTACCATTTATTTCTGCCTAAAAAAGGAATTTATAAATAGTTCTATCCGTTAGGAACTAGGAGTCTTAGTCTATCCTATTGTTTGATGGATTGGTGAATATTTGTACCACAAAATAATCCCCGTTCTAAAACGAATTTTTCATGTGACGAGTGCTCAATGGGCAGATGCTATGGTAAAGATCCAGAGAGTTTATGATGCTGGTTCAAATCTTTTCAAAAGATCGGTGAAGTAAATGGGGAACTACGTTACTTCTAGTAAATAATCAGTGAACCAAACTAGGAAATTGCATTGCGTGAAGTGGCAATGCCAAGGTGGCTGCCCAGCCTTTTATTCAAGACACCACAGAGTAATCAGTCACACGGGATTGGAGCACTGTAGAAGCAGCGCCATCTATTGACATGTAAGAGAAGTAGGTTATGTTGCATAACAAGCAATGTGGGTATTAGTAATACTGAAACAAACAGTCCGCATTAAAGACTGGCCTTGTGAGGGTACAAGATACAAGATCTGAGAATGAAAGAAAAGACAACTGCCCCGACTGGGACTCGAACCCAGGACGTCCCGCTGACTAGGCCTGGCGCTCTAACCACTGCACGGATACTGGATACAGGCTCCAGCCGAGCTGAGTAGCTGTTCGGTATTTCTGAGTGGTGACCTAGAGGGCACAAACACACACAAGGATGGAAAGCAACATTGCTTCTGGGCCTCCACACTAGAAATAATACGAGGAAAACTTGACTCGGCTGGAGGCTGTAGCCAGTATCCGGACCGGTAGTGCAGTGGTTAGAGTGCCCGGCCTGGTCAGCGGAAAGTCTTGGGTTCGAGTCCCAATCGGGGCAATTGTCTTTTCTTTCTTTCTCAGATTAGTGAATCTTGCACCCTCACAAGGCCAGTCTTTAATGCAGACTGTTTACATAGTTTACCCTTTACCTTGTGATTTATTTTTTAATTTAGTAATCCCTGGTAACCAGTAGTGCGGACACTACACTTCCCCCTTAATAAAAGAAAGAAGAAAAGAGTTATAACAACTAATTAAACATCAACAACCGTAATTGGACAACTGGATTTTTGTCATAATTATTAATAAACCTAACTACAGTTTATTACTAAATAATTATAAAAGTTCTAGCTGATGAATCTTTAAATTAACTCTTAACTTTGATTGACAACCTATTGAAGTTATCCAAAGCACGACAAATTGGAATGAATAAATAATCGTAGTTTTCTAGTTAGTGGATTTCCGAAAAGTTGGTAAAAAAATCTTCCTTCTTCTAGCGATGAAGGTAGATAAACGAAAAAACCTTGTAAAGAGAAAAACAAACAAGGACAGAAAGACAGAAATTGTTGATTAGTTTTACGCTATACAACTAAACCCTGTTTTTTTTTTTTTTATAGATTAAACGTTCAGGTCTACAAATTATGTGACTCGAGTGCCTTAAAAGATTCCCACTTCGCTGCCGGACAGTTTAACCGGCGAACCAGCCCTTACTGGAGGAAAGTCTGCAGTTCAAGGACAAGAGCCCCTAAAGAAACGCAAAAATTACGCTCAGTTGGGTCGGAAAGATTAAAACGCGATGGTGAATTTGTGACGTGACTTCCTAGATCGACGGGCACTTACTCGTGCTCGTTTACGCCGATCAACACAGATTTCTCACAATGGGCCTTGAAGTAAATTCTTTCCATTCATTTTCTCTCCTCCAGGGTAAAAGCCACAAGTGTCTACTTGTCGCCATGCTCACTTAAGTTTTATCTGGATACGTAAGACATTAATGTTATAGCTGAATCTTGGTCGCCAACACATTGGCGTGTGTCTTAATAATCAATTTCTCTTTAATAGACTATGAAACAGGCTTTGGACCTATTGTAGGTAGAGCGAACAGACCGTTATTTCAAATTTATATTTAGTGTTTATTTTAATGACTGTACCATATTATTTTGTTAATGCTCCTTAAAAATCTGGGAAAAATGCCCACTCGGCTAAGTTTGGGCTCCTTGCCTTTTGGTGTGACGTACTACTGTTATTTGCAGGCCTTTGTCTTATTTTAGCTTTTTTCTTCAAATAGGCCAAAGCGTATCAAATACGTATCATATTTATTTTAATAGGCGTTTGTTTGCTCCATCGCTTAGTGTCTTTTTAGTTATTTTTAGCTTCTTCCCACATCCGACACTAAAGATGTGAGCCATCGTTGATGACTAAAAATAAAACGGCACGTTTGTTACGGTGATGGGGCTGCCGCCGCTAATAATTCTGACATTGTTTACAGCAATAATTACTGCTGCGGCCTTGCAGTGCTGGAAACACCGGTTCTCGTCAGATCCCCGAAGTTAAGCAGCATTGGGCTGGATTGATACTTGGGTGGGTGACTGCCTGGGAATCTGGCTGTTGCAGACATAGGGACTTAGGTCTTCGGGCAGATGACCAGGAGTGGTTAACGCTCGTTAAACCCTTTAAACCCTTTACTGCTACGCAAAGTGCCTTCCCTAAATTACAAATGTTAATAATAAAGCATTTAATTGTAACTCAAACAATCATCAGAATTGAATTGAATTGAATTTTATTACGGGAAGCCTGGGCCCTAAGCCATACCCCCCACAATAAATCCCTACAACACTATACCACAATACAACAATACCGCATCCTACACACTGCACACTAGACACAAAGGTCTACAACGGCAGACCACGTACAAAGATATGGAAAACGGTGAGAGGCGGAGGACCAAACCCTGGAGCTGGACCGGAGTTGCGCACACTATGGTACCTGTTGCCTTTACAAAAGCCACGACAGCATGCAACTTGCGTGACACCTGAGTCCCCTCCGTTAGAGAAAGAAGGATACCCATGGTCGGATTTACCCCTATATACCCAAGAAGTCTCGCCCTGAGACGCTGGAACTCCCTACAGTCAAGAAGAAGATGCTGGGGCGTGTGGTCCTCCCCACAAGCCAGGGGGACTTCAGCCAACCTGGCCCGTGCCGTGCCCCACCTCGAACTCGTGCCACGAGGAAAGGTTTCTTACCATACCGCATTGCAAAGCTCGGTCGTTTAAAACTGAGGTGTTGGCATCGACTCAAGTGCTGCAAGAGCCTTGAAGCGACCAACGCTTACAATGATGCACGAAGAAAGTATTCGGACTCCATTGAATCCTGGCATAAGCACCGGGAGACGACAGCCAATCGGGAGGGACACCAGGCTTCTTTATTTAAACTCTATCGGAAATTAAATTCTAAAATACACACGCTGCCCCCCTTAAATCAGTAAATTCCATCGTCTTTGCCTGCCAAGAAAAAGCACAGCTTTTCTGTGATACTTTTGCTTCAAACATTATCGGTGACGATGGAAATTTGACAATTCCAAGTCGCCAGAATTCCGCTGGATCACGTTCGTGTCCGCAGGCTTCCTTTGCTCCAACATTGGTCTTTCAAGCTTTAAAAAAAAAACTCAAGAATAGTACAGCTTGTGGCCCAGATGGCTTCTCCGCCTTCCTGTTCCATGAAGTTGCTGGAGCGATTTGTTACCCACTCTGCAAGCTTTTCCAGTGCACATACACTGAAGGCGAACTTCCTCAAGAGTGGTGTTTGGCAAATATTATTCCGGTTTTTAAGAAGGGTCACTCTTCCGACACTCCTAATTACAGGCCAATTGCCCTGACTTGTGTTACGTGCAAAGTCATGGAGTCTTTGAAAAGACACCTTCTTCGAAAACAACAGTATCACCACCCAGGATCAGTTTGGGTTTCTCCCGTCACGATCTACTACTCACCAATTGCTTTCTGACCTTGATAGGTGGACTTCTGCCTTGGATGTCGGAGTTACATCTGACGTTGTCTATTTCGATTTCAAAAAGGTCTCTTGAGTCAGTTGTACATCGAAAACTGCTTCTTAAGATCGACAGTTGTGGTATCGTTGGAAACCTCAAGGCTTGGCTAGCTGTCTTTTTGGCTAACCGCACCCACAGAGTGATTATTGGAAAATCTTCATTTTCCTGGGTTCAGGTCCTTTATGGGGTCCCCCAGGGTTCCGTTTTGGGGCCACTTCTTTTCCTAGTTTACATCAATGATCTCCAGTTTCCTTCTGATGACTGCTATGGTTTTAAATTTGTTGATGATTTAAAGATTGGTGCGGATATTCTCTCCCCCTCTTGCTCCCCTGTTCTGGAAACTCAGATTCTTCATGTGGCTGACTGGTCCCAGACCTAGCAACTGCCACTTTCTCTTCAAAAATGCTGCACCTTTCATGTTGGAAATCGTAACTGTGGTAACCTTTACTTTCTGGACTAGTCACCACTTCCATCCGCCAATGAATTGTGCGACCTTGGGGTGTGGTTTTCCAGCAACCTGAAACCATCCCTTCATTGCAGGAAAATCTGCACTCTAGCTTATTCTCGATCAGCCATTGTACATCGTTGTTTTATCTCCGGCGACATCCTTACTAAGGTCCGGGCGTTTAAGGTATTCGTGCGTCCTATTCTAGAATATGCCACTCCTGTTTGTCCCCATACTTGCTTGGCGACATCGATCGTGTTGAGAAAGCCCAGCGCCGTTTTACAAAAAGTCTACCAGGGTGTAGAAATCTCGGGTATGGTGAACGTCTGCGCAGAACTGGCCTGGAGTTGTCGGAGCTCCATCGACTATGGTTCGATCTTATCTTGGTCATTAAGATTCTTCGGGGCCTTGTCAGGGTTGATCTCCCTTTCTTTGATGTGTACCCGGAGTCATGACTGGAAACTGGCCTACCCCATTTCGCATTTGGACTGTCGTCGTAACTTCTTTTCTGTCCGGGTTATTCCGATATGGAATGGCCTTAGCAAGGAGACTGTTGGGCCTCCCTCCCTTGCCGGGTTTCGCCGCCTTCTCCGTAGGGAACCCCTTGACAAGCATTTGAAGTGCCCCAATGATTATTTACCACTTTGATCACCTCTTCATAATCTAGGAGCAATGTTAGTGGGTCACCCCCCTTCAGTAACCCTTCCACGTCCGTGGTAAATGTGCTTATTATAACAAACTATAACGTCATGAACAAACATCATGGGGGTAAAAAAAAAACTTTGACGTTATTTTTTTCAGGTTCTTCGCGTATTTGAGGGTCATAATATCAAGTTAAAGCGATGAAAATTTGCCTAACCGAAACGCAATTTAATTATCTTTCATTTTGTCTTACTCCTATCTTTGTAGGTGCTTTGGTTCCAGAGCAGTAGAGGTACAAACACGCACGCACGCACAACATACGATTATAATGATGTAAATGTTACTTAAAAAAAAATCGTGAAATGTATGTGTCCTTCGAAGTATAAGGAATCATCTCTACATAGCACACCTGTCTGATGTTTTATCTATTAAACAACCATTGTTTCAAAAATAACGTGAATATACGATTAATATGCTTCCTTTTTTTTTCAGAAACGGAATGTATGCCGCATGAAAGGCTTAGATGTGATCCTTATGGCCATGGCAACGAGTGTCTGATGGCAGGATGGTATCATTATTACTGCCTATGCACAGCTTGTGGAAGCTATTTTGACAGGCTGTCTATGCACGATGGCTGTTTATGTAAATACTTTTTAATGTTTTGTAAACTAAATATTAATGAACGCACTGTTGTGAAAAGCGATATTTTTATAGCCATAAAGAATACAAATTACATAGTAAACCGCAAAGTCTCGGAAAACGTTTTCAAGATAACAAATTTAAGATTTAAGTTTAAGCCGTCATTAAACAAATTACAAAACTTGCATCTATAAGTTGGAAGGTGTTACTGTTTATGCCATGCGCAGACGAAGTAGCTTAACTGTAACTATGGCTGAGTGATAACTTTAAAAATAACTTAAAACTGGTTTAAAGCTAATAAAAATATATGTCCTGTAAAATACGACATGGGGAACGTTCAGTCAGTGGTACGAACAAGCACTTAGCCAGAAGCACAGGTTGACAGTCGTAAAAATCATTAAAAAACCTATATTTCGGTACCAATGTACATAATACAATGTATATTTTTTATCTAAAAAATATAGATAAAAAGCGGTTGCAGCGACTACCTAGTCACAACTGGTCTTCTGTACTCTTCCGCCGCTTTCGAGCTACTTCCGCTTCATATTTCCGGTTTTTTTTTTATTCATCTTAACTAAATTTAGAGGCTGAATCTAAGGTTGAAAACCGTTTGTCTCTATCTGGTACCATTCCATAGAAGATGGGCTCACTCGGACACTTCCGGTCACTCGTGGGCAAACTCCGCTTCATAATTTCGTTTTTTAAACCTTTTAACTAATTTTTTGACGCTGAATCTAATGTTGAAAACCGTTTTTCTCTATCTGGTACCGTTCTGGAAGGCGACGGACGGATGGACGGACAAAGTCGTCGCAATAGTCTTACCAGCCGGTTCGGCTGTGCAGAAGACTAAATGAGCTTTACATTACATTCTTCTTGGTTTCGTTTGGAGTATGAGTGGCCTAAAACATCGAAAAAGCCTTGGGATGACGATAAAATATGGTTACGTCCCGTTTCACCAAATCTCGTTTCGCCAAAAAAGAAAGCAGATTAACAGCATTTGCCTCCGGGGGCCAATCCCGTTTCGCCAAATACCGCTCACGAAATTTAGGCACTCGAAACATTTAAAACGTTTAAACATGAAAATTTATTAACATGATAATGGTCAGACATTTATAGACAGACACCCGTTTTGCAGAATCTCGTTTTGCAGAATCATTTGTTTCAAATTACGTGCCTCGCTCGCGATACCGCGCTCGCTGGGGGCTAAACCCATAACATCAGAAACCGCAACTAATCAAAAATTACTTCCAATTAGGTAAGCCTCTTTAACTTCTGCAATGTAAAATTTTTGAAGAATATTTTGATTCTGCGAAACGGGATTCTGCAAAACGGGAATTCCCGTTTGGGAAGGGTAACCATCATGTGTATAATTAACTATTCTTAAAAGAAAACCTTGGCATTAACGTAGTGCCACCCAGCATTCTAAACAATATTTAAAGTACACGTTTTACCCGCTGCATTGCCAGTTTTCAAAACGCAAATAAATAAATTGGTCTTATTCTACCACTGCTTGTCTCTCTTAAATGTTTATCTTTTAAAGCCGCCATTACATAGAAATAAGGTATTAAATTTCGTGTACGTAAAATGTTGTCAAATTCGTTTTGGCGAAATGGGTTTTGGCGAAACGGGATTGGCCCCTTAGGGTAAAGGGGTTGAAATGCTTTTTTTTGTGGCGAAACGGGATTTGGTAAAACGGGAGTTCACCTAAAGGGTTCATCAATTGTCGTAATACAGCCCAAAGCATCTGTAGTAGAACCATTTTTACAAGGAAAAATTAACACAGAGCCAATTTTTTTTACATCAAGACGTCAGATTTTAACAGGATTACTAACTTAAATATGTGTGCAGTAGGAGTAGGTGGCACACAGAATGAAAGACGGAAGTGACGTGGAGGTCAGGGTATAGTGTAAGTGGGCTGATGCCACGACCCTGTTGCGTCACGACAAAATATTAAAGGCGCATCCGGTCTGCCTTGTAACAGGCACGTGTACACACACATACAGCTGAGACGTCATGGTTATAGTTAAGCGCGCAAAGGATCATATAATCGTAGGATGGCCGTAAATTAGTTACATCGTGGCCCAAAAGCCTTCTAATGCTCCCGCCCAGCATTCCGTCATTACTGGACACAAAATTGACACCTTCCACTTCACCCCCCCTCTACAACGAAACCCATTTTTTCAATAGAGTTAACCTTGAAACCTTTCTAATACTGCTTCACAAATTTTCTGTTTTTAACTTTCAAATTCCAACGCACTCCAATCTTCAATCTTGGATTAAGTTTTTTTCCACTCACACCTCAGATTTTGTTCCTCATCAAACTAAGTTCCTTAAAAAAAATGTTGCAAGAGCGTATGTACAAGCATTAAATTTGTTTCACCCCCTCCCCCCCCCCCCCCCCCCGTGGTTTATTACCCTCATTTTTATTTATCTCTTTGCAATTTTTGCTCTTTGAAAGTGCTCTGGTTTTTTTTTCCTAAATACCTTCACACGTTCCCTCCCCCACTTTGATATGTCCTTGGTCCAAACTCCCGTCATACCTTGCACACATCCGTCATCCAATATGGCTGCCCCCAGGTGAAGACCTCTTGCAGTGTTGTGTTCGTCCGTTTTTTAATTTTTTTTTATTCTCCTTTGATAATGAAGACAATTTTATTTCTTCGAAATATTAGGTGCCTTATTGCTCGTTCAATGCGTAGTGCTTTATGTGTTTTCATCAATTTCAACCGCATTTTTAAAAAACTTGTTCCCAGTATTAAACAGAAAATCTCCTAGACGTCACAATGTAAAAGGATTTTTAGCAAGGGATTGACTAACGGTAAGCAAATAGACCTTTGGGGCCGTACTTGATGTGGTGGATCGAAAAAAAATGGCTTTGGGAGGAATGGATCTTTAAGATAGTTAGTAAAGCCATGGATTCCTGTATGTAAAAGAGGCTTAACGCTTGGTTTCAAGTAGCATGCCACACGCGTAGTCCAAGAGATGCACTGAAGTGGAAGCACGAAGAACGAACTACCCCAATCGTAGCATTGATTAGTGTTAGTGGGATGCACAAAAACGTGATATCTTCTCATTATTACCTTTACTGGTGTTGCAGCACTAAATGAACGGTAACGTTGACTTTCCTTGAAGCCTTCGGACGATTTACTGCTACGTCAAAGGATCGTTTAACAAATTTTTTAATGAGAATAGAAAACGCCGTAGCATTTTATGCAGTACAATATACGCATGTACCTTGGTTCTTCTTCTGTTTGAAATTCATGAAATTAAACCTCCGGAGGCTTTGTTTTGTCGTCGAGAGGACAAAGAGGTACGTAGCATGAAACCATTGTCATCAAACTTTAATAATTTGATGTCAATGTAGTAGTTTTAAGTTTAAAATCCGCGTTTCGCGCGTCACAAGTACCTTCCACAGTTCAATCCGCATGCTAGAGCAGTTCGTTTTTGGGGTGTTCGCAGCGCGACTGGTGGCAAAATCGGCGGCTAACTGGACGACGTGTCTGATCTTTAAACGTTAAGCCTTTTACATACAGGAAGCTATGATAAAGCTAAAAAGTGTAAACACTACACATCGTATGGTTACATTAAAAATCTCATCCTTTTTTAAACTATTTTTTTAAACCTTCTATTGCAGCAATACTTTGCCGAGAGGAAGACAACAGAGCCTGCAAAACACACATCTCCGGAAATAAATGCGAAAGGAGACTTGAATCCACAAGTATCATTTGTACTTGTGAAGCACCGGGATATGAAAACGGCTATGGGAGGTATTCCTGCCGACGTACGTATATACTCTCGTTTACTGCTCTCGAAAGTGTGAAGAAAGTCTAAGCATGGTCGCTCTGACTCTATAAAGCCTGACTTTGCAAACAGAATAGCAAAGGCGGCTGAGCTATACAATATGGCTGCCAATTTGCGACTTTTTAATAATTATCTATATCAGAACAAACTTTTGACGACGTGCGTGCGTTTGTGTTTGTACGCCATACGTCACTGGAAGTAAGGCCGGGTTTACGCAAGGACTCGCCTTTGCATCTCGCAGCTAGAATTAAATCACAATGGCAAAGTTGTCGTTGCCATGGTAATAAAGATATCTGGATTAGCTAAATCCGACGCACGCCGTTTGAGCAAATGCTTTAAGTCTTATAATCCGTGACAAAAAGATAAAGAATTCCTCCTGACGAAATTTTCACAGTCGCTTCCGAACTCGGATTATCCAGTGTTATCATTGCGACATAGCTAAAACCGCCGTCATGTTGGAATTTCAGATGATTTCTAGCTTCTAGCTGCGAGAATGCAAAGGCGAGCCGTTGCGTAAACGCGCCCTAACACCCTTAAGGTGAAAGTAGTACCAAATAACAGATTATGAAATTACGCTGTTTCATCATGGTAACTTGATTTTTTTTAGTCATCAAACACGCGCAAGACTGATCTGAAAAACTATTCATGACGTCAGAGTTGTATCTAGCATTGTTACTGTTCAGCAAGGTAACTACTTGCTTCCCCCCCCCAAAAAAAAAAAACTTACCTATTGTGTGCGCGGTGAATTTTGAGTCCTGGAAGTATTTTACGAGCGGCTACGTCTTCCAGGAGGGGGCGGCTTTAATTGACGGCCGCCATTGTTTTTTGTAACCATCTTGGATACCAACAAGGCACTCTGCTGCCAAAAACTTACAATCGATTGTCTGTGTTCATTCTGCGGCGAACTCAAGATAGGCCGCGCACACTTTAGAACTATGATATATTATGCTTCAGACTTAGTATCAGTAACATTGGTTTGCTTCAGCAGGTTGGAAACACGGAAAATGTTGACCTGTAGGTTTTAAAAGGCTGTCAAATATTTGTGTTTCTGAAGTATGGAGGTGCGCTGACTGAGCGAGCAAAGCAAGCGATTTTCGCGTATAGTAAACCTTTCAATGTGAAAGAAGCCCTATTTACTGTCTACATGTGAACTACAAACACCCTAAGGAATGTGATGAACGAATTACGAGCAACAATTGTGCTTAGCTTGTGCCCCAATAATCAGTACGTCAATTTTATGATGCACAGGGGATCGAATAAACTACATGAAGAATAGAATGACGCCAACAGATTGAGCGATGCGAAGGAAATGGCTGGTAATTATTTATACAAAGAGTGACATGTATAAAAACGCGCTATCTGAAATTAGTTTAGGACCAACATTTTCCCAAGTTTTCGACTTAAAACTATTATCTGATTAGGAAAAAATACCAACTCGTTTTCAGCTAAACCGAAGTAAAACAGGAAAGAAACACGAAAATGCTTTCCTGTAATGTTTCAGATACCACAAAGTCCTTTAGTGTTTAGTCCACGTGAAACCTTCCGCTGCATTCAATAATTAGACACGTAATGACATAAAAACCATTGCAACGGTTATTTAAAAGTGTTAGTGTTTTATTATGCGAGTTTTAAAACAGTTTAGGTCAAATTATAGAGTCAACTCATCAAAACTTGGTTTAGTTGTGTTTAGTTATCATGTAGTGCAGTTTTCATATTGATAAAATTTAAAATAAGTTAGCAGGAAATTAATGAAAATCAGAAGAGCATTATAACCCAGTAAGTACTTGCCTACTTTTCTTTGCTTCATTTTTAGTCTTCTATACAGTCAGGGCTCTGTACAGTACTTGCCGTATCTTGGATGAAGAATAGCATTACGAGACTGGGTTGGCAATATGGCCGCCAAAAGTTCCGCTGATACGATTGATTTGTATAGTTGCCGCATTTTGTCAACCGAGGGCGACACCCTCCGAACAAATTGTCAACGAACGTATCGCTTTTTTTTTTGCAAGCGCAGAGAAATAGCTTAACTGTGGCTGAGTGATATTTAAAAAAAAAAACTATTTAAAAATACTTTTATAAATAATAAAAATTTGTCACCAAATTCTACATAAAAATTTAATTTATTATTTCGAAAACCACCACAAGCCGCCAATAGATGTCGCGTCTCACCGTACAAAAATGCTTCCTCAAAGAACAGACCTCGACGAAATGAACCAGACGTGGCGGCCATTTTGTCTACCCCCTAATATCGTTGTAGAGCAGGCCAGTTAGTTTACTGACCATGGTACATCTGAAACGGCTGAGAAGACTTTAGCAACGACTTTTTCCATCCATCTGTCTGTCCTAGCTGTCGACGCACCGTTAAGCTTCAATTCCCCCCCCCCGCCCCCGTCCTTCGTCTTTTCCAACCTACACGGTTTATCTTTGCATCCAAAAATTAGTTTAAAAACCCGGCAAACTGAAACATCGTTGCTTCCTCATAGCTAATACGCTTTCTCGGCGTAACTCAATGAAATAATAAACTTGATTGTCGCATTTAATTACTACACGAAGACACGCAACCATAAAAACAAAAGGATTTCGTTGACGAAACGCATAGCTTCATTTAAAATAGTCCCGATACTGTATTGCATGGATGAATAGACTTACTCTCGAACCAAATTCTCCGTCAGCTGCTACTTGCGAAATTTAATCGGCAGTTAAAAATAAATAGATCTTAAAGCTGAAAATCAGGCCTTAAATCACGTTGCTACTTCAAACTTCAAGTCTCCGCACCGTTTTGCATAAATGAATAAGCCTACTGTAGAACCCATTTCTCTGTTAGCTGCTACTTACGAAATGAATACCATAGGTAAAAATTAGGTCTAAGAGCTAATATTACGCCTAAAATTCCCTAAAAGTTAGCACATTTTTTTTTTAAACCGGCAATTGTGTTTTAGATTTTATAATAGAGCTCACTGTTGCAGTGCCTTAATAGCGGTGTTTCTAATTCGTGATAATGTTTTGCATAGCGTGCCGTTGGTGTGTACTCGCTGTTAACAATTAGGGAGTGTTTACGCAAGGACAATTTTCTCGCTTACTAGCTTTTACTTGGTCAATTCCAAATCTTCTGGCTGCTCCTCGCCCTTACTAGAGATTGCGGCTTTCGAGTTGTCAAAATGTAGTAACCATAGCAACAACGCGGACGCAAATCTTCTCCTGGTGCCTCGTGATACAACGTACGATGCGCGCAACATGACTGTGTCGATTTATGACAACAAGAAAATAATTTTTGCTGCAGTACATGGCGATGGACTGAATAATTCTGATTGCCGGCATTCAATTTTTTGTCTTCGATTCGATAGCCACGAAATGGACGCCATGTTGGATTTTGAATTCTCGCTGCGAGTGGCTATTTATTTTACCGTCGTCTGATCACCGCTAGAAGCTATTCTTTGGGCGAGTATAGTAAATTTTGGACGTAGCGTGAAATGACAACAATACTGTAGCAATGTTTAAAATTATTGTTGCACTTTTTTCTTTATCCGGGTTGTTATTTATATTGCCTTTAATTTGTTATCTATTACAGCATTCATTTAGTAGTAGAAACGGGAAAGTAATCGTAAATAAATAACGGTTGACTACCAAATAGCGTTCGGCGAGCGAGATGGTCTCGTTAGACCAGCACTCGCTCACTGATCTCGCTCATTCAATAGAAATCCTTTACTGCTCACTACAGGACGAAAGGCAGTTACACAACGGAGGGGTTTGCATTAGTATTTTTTTTTATTATTCCCTGAGTTTAACTGCTTTTGTGTTCAGTATTCGTGTGTGGCTGATGGTGTTGACCATAGGCTAATCCTTGCCACGATATTTTTGGTCCAAAATATTTAAATAAATTCCAGTATGTATTTTGGCCAAACCCAACAAGATCATACACAAATTTGGCATACAAAATGTGGTCTAAAACAGATTCAATTAGCCTGCTGAACAGAAAATAACTTCGCCGTTTCGAAAAAAAGTGCATTAGAGCTCGTATCCCCGTGGAACTCACAGCTGTGATGGGACAAGTGATTAGCGTTCACCCTATCAAAACGAATTAAGATTTGAACCCCAATTCATGTTTGGGTTGGCCCATGTCTATGAGTGTATGTGGTGTATGTGTCGGCGTGTTTAATTGGAGTATTATGCAGGCATTTTGTTATTTGGTATTTATCTTGTCTGTGGGTTTGTTCTTTAATTCCATTTCTTGTAAGTGTATACGCGGGCATTGTGTGTGTGCGTTGGTAATGTGTGAGACATACAGGCTGTTTCAGTTAATGGCATTTGTTTTGCATAATTCAGGAAACACAAATTGAACAAACACACACCCGCACACGCACACTCACAGTCATGGCCCAATTCAAACACTTTCTTATATTACCATGAAGTAATAACGGGTCCGTAATATCAGAAAATGTTTGAATTGGGCCATGACTGTGAGTGTGCGTGTGCGGGTGTGTGTGTGTGTGTTCAATTTGTGTATTATACACATGTTTTATTATTTTGGGGATTAGTTTTGTTTTGCTCCTTCGAGTAGGATTTTAAATTATAGTTCATTTCGATCGAGTGAAAGCTAATCTGTTTTTTTTAATTTATTTACAGCACTGTAGAGGGCTCCGAACATTAAAAAATGAATCAAATTAAATTAAAATAAATAGATTTTAAACCCTTTAACTGCCACTCTGATTTCTAACGAATTTATTTTATGTACTTTGGTAGGTGGTCGGATTCTATCCGGGGTTCAGTTGGTCAGATGGTTTAGAGACAGCGACGCTGACCACTGGGCTGTGTATGCCCGCTTTGCTGGTGGTCCCAGGGAACCCCTCGCAAAGATTTGGCTGTCCGTTTAAAATTAGTTTTTTGCCGATCTTTTGAGATGTAGCCTCAGGGCAAGAAAGCAGTGAAATGATTAACGCAAAATGTTCAGTTTACAGAACGTGTAATTTACAATTTGCGTACAATAAACAATATTCAATGACATTTGAAAACCCGCACACAGACAGCCATCCAGCGGCCAGTCATGCATCAAGCCCCAACGTCTCAGCGATGTCAAACATGCGCACAGCCGGACGGACACTTAGCGTTTTAATTGCTTTTCGCGCCGTATGAATAGATTTTTTTGAAAAGTGCAACAAGTTAGGTTGGGCATTCCGGACATTTCTAACCTGTGTTAAGTTCCATATAAGCAGTTATCATATTTGCGAAACGCAGAAAATTTCAGAGGGTCAAATTTCAGTTGTATTTCAACCCACACCCATATTTAAAAGACTGTGTGCAAACGATCTTAAGGTAAGCTATAATGAAAAATTATATGCTGAAAAATTTTCACACTATACGATAGTATCCTTTTTCAGGAACTAATTGCACAAGTAAAGAGGAGGAACAGTGCCAAGTCCAAGTGTCCGGAAATTCGTGCAAAATGACCGACGATGTCCACCGATGCACGTGCAATGCACCCGGCTATAAAGCAGAAGAACCCAGGAAACAGCGATGTTTCATTTCTGGTGGTAAAGCCAAAGTCTGACACAAGTAGAAACATATCTGCACCTCAAAATGTACCGTGTCAATTTTATAATTAATAAAGCATTTTAATCAGCCACGTCATAATTGGTGATCGAATTTACGAGATGGCAATTACCTTGAGTGCGTAAACCTATGCCAAACTAATAAAAACTGTTTTAAAAAACCGTCGTTACATGATTACTTGGCGCAAAAATTGTATTCTTAGCTGAAATTTAGTAATGATGTTGTCTATTTCATTTTTAGTGATTTTTGAAGGGAATTTTAGCTGCGTTTTTTTTCTGTGACAATTATAGTGCATGTTTGTTTTATTTTTTATTTATTTTTTCTAAATTAATCTTTCCGAGCCTTTCGTCATCTAAGCGTGTATATGGTTCGTCGAAATTTTTTTAACCCTTCTGAAAATTTAGAAGCAAACAGAAATTTAGGAAACGATAAAATACAAATTCGAGGATTTGAACGTCTAGAATAGTACATAATGTCTAGAATAGTCCAGAACTCATTCCATAGCTGCTAACCAGTCTTATCTTGCGAACTATCCTGATTGTTGTCTAATATTAACGCTAGCCATATACCGTTAGTTGCGCTCGTTCCATTGGCGTCGATTCATGCTTTATACAAAAGCTGCCGTATTGAGCATTTTGTCTCAGTCGGTCTGATCTGTTGCACCCGGAGCCGATGATCTTGCTCGTCGCAATTCGTTCTCCATTTTTGTTACAACTAAGATCTAAACGTATGCTAGCGGATTTTAACAGTTTCACGATTTAAGGCGCAGTTAAATAGGATACTTAAGCTTTGATATTATGGGATGGCAGCCGCCATAACGATTGTCATGCAGTGCAAAATGTTGGAGAAACTTTAAGTCCGACGAGTAGGGTACAACGCGAATAGCTACAGTTAAACTGTGA
Source organism: Lithobius niger (assembly GCA_023313725.1). Classification (NCBI taxonomy): domain Eukaryota; kingdom Metazoa; phylum Arthropoda; class Chilopoda; order Lithobiomorpha; family Lithobiidae; genus Lithobius; species Lithobius niger. The sequence goes on from JAHWFP010083195.1 coordinate 45,693, forward strand.
TACTCTTTGCAAAATTTATCCCAGCACAGGCAAAAGTTTGAGCTAATTTTCCAATACCTGTTCGATTTTATAAATTGATGTTTGCATCGTTTTTAAGATATACAGCGTTTTCACATTTGTAGCAACCCGTTCGTATGCATTGCCTTCGTTAAACAATTACGACAGAAATGATGAATTATGGGATGTGTATCGCACGAATCTCATTCAGGCGAGAGCAGAGGCGAAAACGGAGTGGGACAGGCGTTGCCATATTTATTCTATTTTTTAAATTGTTGTTTTAATCTGAAATTGCTGTCATGCTCCTTAAAGGGGGTTACGATAATTGTGTAAATAAATAAATAAATATATTGTAGGATTGGCCTCTCGCCAATCCTAAACGCAGTTTACTATCTATTGCCCTAGATCACATTAAGACGAGAACCGGAAGTTAGCTGGCGCCATGTTGGCGTTACTGACGTCGGCCAATGAAGGAATGCTGCTTGCAAAGGTTTGGAATGCATTGTTTCTAGTACAGTTTCGACTCCCTGATGCTAGTATGTCGCCACCAAGTAGATGAAATTATAAATGTTATGTTAGGGGCTTCATTGTTGTCATATACATTGTAGTTGGAAATTGTAAAAAGGATTGTGTGGTGTCTTGTGTCCATATTGATTGTGGCCTCCTGTATGACGGCAGAAAATGTTAAGTTGCTCTTGGAGGATTTGCAAAGAAGATGAATTTTGACGAGTGGCAAGTCCGGATAGGGGAAGTGCCGGATTGGTACTTTCGAGCAATTCGTGAGCAGGCAAGGATGTATTTGGTATTGATGAGCCGAGTTTGTTGATTTTTGGTGTTGTTGGCAAAGAAGGAGTAGGCTTAGACACGAACCAGTGTAAAGCTAGAGATGGTGGTGAGACCAACAATGATGTGGATAACAATGATATGGACAATGGCAATGTGGTGTTGGAGAATAAAACAAAAACTTTTGCTGAAGTTTGAACAGCTTGGGGTAAACTGAAGATCAAGTATATGCAGGTCAAGTGAGGAACTTCTGTATCTTGAACCGCGTCAAATAGAAATCTACAGTGGTTAAGGAAGTTGTATTGTGGTGGCCTCGCCGAGGTGAGAATGGACAGATCACTAGCTGTGATAGCGGATCAAGAAGGTAGGCTTTTTTCATGTGTCACCTAAGGGACGTAATTGAAAAATCGGTGCCCCTAAAAGATGTGGTGGAAATGTCCTCGTTGAGGGCCAATAACATTTTTCAAGTAGTGCTGAAGGACGTGGAAACGAAGTTGAAAGTTAAAGTGTTGAAACTAAATGGTTTGAATTTGACAATTTATGTTCTTTGCAACTGTGATGTTTTGCGCAAAATTCACTGGCTGCTATTCGAGGTGTCTAATCGAGATATTCGGAGGGCCTCGCTTAATTATGGTTTGATATCTCCTGCAACTTCTGAATTCATCACCACAAATATGTTTGAGCATTGTTTCTCAGGGGTTCGGAGATTTTCCTTGTTGCTTCTGACAGTCTGTCTCTGGAATACGTTCCCGATGTAAGGCAGTCCCGATGTAAAGTTTGTGTCATCGCGGCCTTGCTAGTAGTCACCGACCACTCGCCTTACTGCCTAAACTGTAATTTTCGCGGCCATGTAAGACGTTTTTGTTCTAGCCGCTATTGTGGTGCCATAGTTTGTCTTAAGAGGAAGAAGAGGATCAGGCTGCTCCAGCAGATCCTCCAGTTGCCAGCAAATGGTCTGCTCCTGTGGTATCTGGGTTTCCCGAGTTTATGACGGAAAATCGAAAGCGTGCTCGGAGAAGTGGGAATTCTGGGCAGCATTATTTACGGCCGTTTGAGAAGAAACAGGTTCTAGACTTCGTTACTAGCAATATTTTCTCGTCTTTGTGGACCTAAGTGTGCAAGTTTCGTCCATCCCTGAAGTTGGTCAGCTGCTGTCGATTGAAAGCACTGGTAGTGGTGAAGAAGACATGGTCGGTTGCTCGGGCATGGAGGACTCAGTGGCTGCTCATGTCGAGGTGTTCATCAATGAGGTTGTTGTGAATCATGTTCCTGAAACACCGGATTTGGTAGTAATGTTGATGGAGTGGTGGTGTTGGGGGAGGTGGTGAAGATCGTGGTGATGGTGGTGGTGTGAAGTTTACCCGGGTAGTTTTGCTGAAGGGGTTGGCTTATTAACAGCTAGTTCAGGTGCCCATTTCTACGTGGAATGCTAAGTGGAATGTAAGAGGTGATGGAAATAAATAAGAGGAAGTGGGAAATTGGGGTTTGGGATGTGGGATATTTGGATTTTGGTTTCAGTTGTTATGCCGGTTTGCACAGGTTTGTAATCTTGTGGAATTGAAATTTGAACGTGAACCACATGGTTGTTGAGCAGCCAATAAGGATCTGTGCTGGCGGGGATGTTTATGCTGGGTGTCGTCTCTGTGTACGTTTGTTAGTATTTAGCTTTCAGAAGTAGTTTGGGCGTACGGTGTATGTAGACCGATTGCTCAATCAATCAATCAATCAATAAATAATCATGGGTTTTCCACTTGGATTTCTCCAGCTAAATTGGTCCTTTCATCATCGAGGAGCAGATAACCCAGATCTGGATCGTGCTCCTTAAAGCACATGGAGCTACTCTCACATGTCGATTGTGGCATTTCAAAAATCATGGGTAATACACTTGGATTTCTCTAGAAAAATTGCCTCATTCGTTGTTTACTCTATGTTATGGGACAGATAGCCCGGTTTGGGTTCAGCTCCCTAAAATAAAATAAAAATATAAAAATATAAACACAAACAAAGGCTGCTCACTTGAAAGCCATGTCTTTTAACTGTAACAATAGTTGGAATAAAACTGTCATAGTTGGAGTCGGGTACGTAAGGTCCAGTAACAAGGAAGTCGGAACGTGTCCTTTATGGAGAAAAAGTGCCCTTAATAGCATTGGTTCTGTGTTATTTGCTAGCTAGCTAACTAGACCACGGCTCGCATGTTAATTCTCAGAGGGTATCAGGGCACCTTACAGCTCACAAGAGAAAATTGGCAAATCTAAATTTTCGTACACATGTAAAGAGTGGAATGGGAAGTGCCTTTTGCTGAAATGGGGGTTGCAGGTAGAAGAACGTGACCCTGAAGCGCATACGTACAAAAGTATTATTGTAGACATTGTGTTGTCATCCAACAGCTGAATAAATAAATGCCGATGAAAACCTATGGCCGAAGTCCTACCGCTGAGCCATACTGATATGGCCTGTTTAATCCAACAGCAGATTATGACTGCATTAGTGTTAGACGCTGATCGTTTGAGTACTTAACTGTCAGATTAGACTGTTACTGCAAGAGGCGGCTCACTAAGAGATTAGTGACTCTTATTGCAAAAAGATTTGGAAACAAAATGGAGGGCATGAGCACAGTGCAATCAAGAAGAAAAAAAGTACTTTTTTTAAATAAAGAAGTAGGCTTTCTTTAAAAACATGATGAAACATTGGTATGTGAAATGTCATTTTGCTTCTCATTACACACTTTCTTTGGTACACTTAACTTTTTGACTTTTTTAGAGGGTAAGCTGCATTAGCACTGGCTTCATTTGACCTGGAAAATATATGAACTCCCAGTGAAAGCGTAGATGAAGGCAGACGACGTGGTGTTTCGTGCCATCTGATTCCTACGAAAGTTGTTATATACACCCAAAACCAAAGCTGGTAAAAGAGAAGCCGCCAAATTCCCAGAAGAGTCGGCCTTTGAAAGTAGTTATATAATTCAACCAGAGAAAGGCTACCGAGGTTAACCTCAACCAGAGAACTTGACATCTTACCTTCTTCTTTAAATTCTTTGTACGACTACATTCTCAGGCTTTTGAACATGCTGGACTTAGAACTGACATGCTGGGCTTAGAACTGACATGTGCAGTCTGTCACATTTTGAGATAACTAAATGGCTAAAAAAAATATAAAGAACAGGACAATGTGCCAAATTTGCTGGTAAATAGGGTTAACTGTGGCGGCCTTTTCCTGGTTGAACGATATCAGTACTTTCGAAGGCCAAGCTTTTTTGAAAACTTGGCAGCTTCTCTTATACCAGTTTGGTTTTGGGCGGATTTAGTCTACTGCTCACAAAACTGTGTGTACGATGATGTATTTCAATATGTGATCATAGCTATATCATCAACGTATACACCTACGACACATACATCTTTACCTCAGATTATTACAAACACACAGGCATTGGATTTGCATCTTTTCATACCATTCTTCTGAATTTCTTCATTAAATGGACATACCACCATCTTCCGGATCGTTTAAACCCATTCTGATGATGCTACTCTTTTTTTCTTGTCCTGCTACAGCAAATCTCTCTGGTTGATTCACCGAGATGTGTTCGTGTTCAGGTAGTAAGAAACCATTCAAGTAGGCTGTTTTTACATCGAACTGGTCAATGCTGTATCCTTGCTACTCAGCAATGGTGACGAGCAGTTTTATAGTAGAAAGGCCAGTAACTGGCAGGTACGTATCGTAATATTCTGATCTGATTTTTTGAGAAAGGCCTTGTGTCACTAGTCTGGCTTTAAATCTTTCCACTCTTCCAGTTGGATTTTACTTCACTCAAAGTTTCCATATGTTCCAATTGCGGCGGTGTTGGATCAACAAGTTCCCAAGTGTGAATACCTGTAAGAGAACCATACTCATCATTCATGGCTTTTCGTCACTGATTAGCTTCTAGGCTGGAGAAGTTCTTGTACAGTATTAGGTTGCAATGGAATTGTAGATAATAAGTGTACTGCGGTTTCTTGTATTTCTATGGCTCCGTTAGTAGTTGATTCAATCAAATTCGCTCCTCTATGTCTTCAGTAATAGTCTTGGGACGGATATCCCTAGGCACTGTGCTCTACTTCCTGTAAGCCTTGGTATTGGAAATGGCGTCATATTTCCTGGTTCGGTTTCAATTTGGAGTTGTGGAGTCGCTTCAGTAGTTTCAGTCTCTAACTGGGGTGGCGGCATTAACATCAAGATTCGTTATTAAATCATCCAAAAGTACTTCATCAGTACTTTTTTCTACTGAGGTCATTTTAATCACAGCTAAAATGTCGTCATGAAAATCTACAATTGTACTTATCATAATTTTCCCAGCTTCGATATTGTGAAGACGGTAGGATCCCGATTTTGTGTCGACTTTGTGTGTGTGTATCCTATCATTATACATGGTATGCCGCTTGTATTTAACTTATGTTGTTTAATAGGCAGATTGTGTGAATTATACGAACATCCTACGGCCTTGAAATATTCAACTGTAGGTTTTATTCATTTTTAATTCGTAATTGTCTGGGACTGATTACCTTATTATTTACGTTGGTACAATGGTTACTTACACCAAAGCATTAACCCTTTCTCCCAAAATACATAAGGGAAGTAATGTTTCATCTAGTGTAGCACAAGCTAGTGACATTATTGCAAGATTTTGTCTTTCTGCATATTCCTGAAATTCTGGTGAAACACTGAAAACTGGTGTTTATTGCCATTCGCTAACATGTATTGTTACATGTGCGTGTTGGTATATTCTGTACTTTGGTCAGATTGTAGAATATTTAATTTACAATTCATTTCAGCTGTAGGTGACAAATGACAATTCTTAAAATGTTCAAATACTTTGTCTTAGGATTTTATAAAAGCATCTAGCTGTACTTCTGGCCGTATAGCTGGCGTAACATAGGCCAGTCTAGCTAGTTCCCGCATGCACCAGCAAAATACTTTACTGGGCAGCAAGAAATGAAATCTGCTGCCGACCCCCATTCCCCTCGAAACTACCCCTGCATTCCCTCAATGATTGTGTGGTCAGATCCCCCCCTTGCAGCCCTCCGGTACATCTGTTCTCCCCCAACATTATCCCTTGTATGGGTTGAATACACCCAATTCCTGCTGCCCCTCCCTTGGAAGCCCTGGTATTGCGCATTTTGTAGCATATTTTGTTTGTTACTGGTTGTTTAAGGGCACATCTTTTCACATTGTCGGACGTTCGTCCTTTTTCTTTGCTACCGTGCCAAGAATAAACCTGCTCCCCTACCAAGAATGAACCATATTATGAGTGTGATGGTTTTAACAATGGCAGGAAGTACATACTTTGTTACTTTCATCGTCGGCCATAGCAGATACGTAACAATCTCTCTCTCTCTCTCTATATATATATATATATACATAGAGAGAGAGAGAATGAACCATATATATATATTTATATATATATAGGTATACACACTCATATATGGTTCATTCTCTCTCTCTTTATATATATGCTATGGTCGACGATGAAAGTAACAAAGTATGTACTTCCTGCCATTGTTTAAATAGGGAATGGACCCACAATGTCTGAATAAACAATACTTAGGCCCGTATTCCGAATGCTAGCTCAGTACTTGGCCCCAAGTACGACTCTACTAAGCACGGATTGAAGTCAAGTATGGATTGATATTCCCAACGACGACTCGTACTTGACTTGAGCAAGATTTCTCAAGTCATGCTCAGCCGAGTACGAGTTACGGAATACCATTCCTAAGTTTCTCAGAAATTTCCTTTAAGCTTTCGTAGGAAAACATATACCATGCATATTCTCGACAAAATATGGTGGTAACTCAATGTAAACACGGACACAAGTTGGGAATCAAGAACCATACACTATTGTGGAGGCACTGGTGTTAACGCTATTGGTTTCATGAAAATAATGACCGAAAGAGCAAGGATGAAACAGCGATACCGAAAGTGAAAGTGTTACCGCCATCTGCTGACGAAATACGACACTATGCAAACACCAAAATGCGCTTGCTACGCGTGCTTACTTTACGTAAACGACCTTATATAATTCTTGTAATTAAATATAAATGCCTTTACACTTAACTGAAAGCTGATATATTACGTCTTAGGCTAGTAAGTAATAATTTGATCTTCATTAATGTATAAGGCCCGTGGATTTTATTTAGAGTGTCTTTATTCAAAACTTTACCTTTTTCCTTACAAAACCTATGTGCAAAACTCTATGTTAAATGTACCGGTACTTAAGCACATTCACAGATATTCCTTTTAACTAAAATTAGTTCGTCATATGTATGTAAAAAGATGCATAAAATAAGATACTGAAGAATTTAACAAGTACGAAATTATGTGGTTGGTGCCTGCCTCCTTGTTAGCTTTCCTGTATATGACCCAGTTCTGCAACATTAATTCTGACGTATGAAAATATTGCAGATGCATTTTTTTCTTATTTTTTCCATTGTAGTAGTTTAGCACAGTCGCTTAAACCAAGGAAAATTTTGCGAAAGCCATCGCGTGGGATGCATGAAAATAGTGAAAGCGTTTCTTGTCCATTATGAAGAAGAAACAAGAAAAAGAAATAGCAGCAAGCAATTGAACGCAAATACAGCTTACGTTGAGCCAATACTGGTACACAAAATTATGTACGCAAACGTTAGAATATTAAGCTACTTATTAGAAGTCTTCAAAATCTAACTAAAGAAATGTGGACCACTGAAAAATAATTACGGAACTAAACACGATTCATTAATTTGCATTTTTACTCCATCATCAGTTCTGCTTATAATTACACTGGTTTTTGTTGCACGTGTTACTTTTTTAAACTCTGGTAAAATCAATCAAATTAGCCACCCTAATTTGGACTCGGTATTTGATGTGTCTATGATTAATTTTCTATGAAGGATTAACCATATTGAATGCAATAGAATTACTGCGTTTTGCTGTGTAGAAGTGCTGCACGTGAACATGAAATCGCGTGAATCGTATTACGCATGACATGGATTGTCTTCCGGTTGCGGAGCTTTAGCATCATGTAATCTTCAGCATTGTCAATCGCCAAATGGCGGAGGAAATCCCGCACTTTTTTTTAGCGCAATTCGCCAAAACAACGACTGCAATAACAAACCTTAGCGGTCAAACCATCATATTTCAGGAACCGTACCAGCTAGAGTCGAACGGTCAATGGTATTGTGTTCCCAATTTTCAGGGCTAAATAACTAATCTTTTAGCCATGATGCAAATATCTTGTTCTAATTGGAGTTCAAACTATACATAGTAACAAAAAGTACATAAATCTTTTCATGTGGTGCGTAGATTACGGTGATTGGCAAGCTGATTTGAAATTGTACTGTATTCGTATTGGGATTGTATCTTAATTCACATTCGTGAAACTTGGTCTCGTTCTGCTCGATTTGGTGATGGTTATAACCATCACCAAATCGAGCAGAACGAGACCAAGTTTCACGAGACCAAGTTTCATCATATAAATACGATGTCATGCGCAGGTGCAATACTATTTTTATTATAACAGATTTTAAAAACAACCTGAAATAGGGGGGAAAAAAAATTACAGAGATTACCGGAAAACTTTTTATTGAAGAATTGTGAAACGGTGGCGTGATATATGTTAAAGAGGAAAAAATACAGATGCCAAAAAATTAAAAGTAGGTAACCTATGCGAAAAATGTGAAAAGAATAAATAAAAGTTAGGAATGTGACAAAAATATGAAAAAAGCAGATTCCTTAATTTTAACTATTTTATACCAGTTTCCTAAATTGGTACAATTTTAGCTATTTTCTGCTTAGTCCTTATTTATTTATGTTAAAAATTCCGCATTTCTTTTTTTCTTCTTAAAACCCACTACGACCCTTGCACACATCATGCATGTATAAATTCAATTTTGGTACGCGCAACCTCAATTTGTCCGAAGCTTATTCAAAAATCTGTAAACATGAATAGTAGATGAGCAAATTGTGAAAAAATGTAAAGTAGGAATCTCTGAAAAAAGGAATCTTTTTTTTTATCTATGTTAAAAATTCCTTCATTCTTTTTTCTTCTTAAAACCTACTACGATCCCTGCGCAGGCCAGGTATGTGTAAACTTCGTTGTTACGGAAACTGAGTAAAATTTTGCACTAAATGTTAATAATATAATAATGACTCGATGTTTTTAATGCTACTAAATAACTGTGAGGGAATTTACAACAACAGTATTCGGTTCTCCTTCACAGTTAGCTTATCAACGGTTATAGCTTGGAAGTAGGCTTAAAGTAGTTCATGGACAACAAACGGATGAAGTATTACTGTTATAAACATTGTTTACCAACTTGAGGAGAAAAACACAAACACTAAATCAATCCGTACTTTCTGAGAAAGGGAGAAGCACTTTAAGCCTAAGGAGATTGTGTTTGTGGCCCTAACATCACAGCATCACGATCTGTTATTTGTTCTAAACAAAGCCTAACTGCATTGTGTTACTTCAGGTGTTGTCTTTGATTATATAACTGTCTATGTCTGAAAGCTGTGTAGTCGGTGTTTTACCAGTAATAGTGAATCGAAAGACTTCATTCACTTTGTTCAGTCATGGATTTTACTGCTTATCGTAATAGTTTTTTTGTCTTTAATACTACGATTGTAGCCCTTTTGTGCTTAATGGTTTCTGGAGTGGCGGGTAAGTATGGTTATGAAATGGGGCGCAGCATGCCACTGCGAAACCATTATTGGTGCCAAAACGAATGGAAGCTTTTCAGTGGCACACCAAGGAGGTAGGGGAATGAGGACACCGCCATCCTCGGACCCCTGCTTCCCTGATTCCCCCGCCCCCCCACAAAAAATCTAAAGAAAAATTCTTGGGTGCACCACTGGTGACCTTTTTGCCCATTATTGAAACAGAGATTGTTATCGGACGAGTTATCTGTAGAAGTAGCTTGCTGATACCGATGTTAGTAATTTGGTCAAGGTGAATGCAGCTTTTGATTTAAAGGGATGGTTAACTCCAAGGCCAGCTGGGATGGGACTAAAGCGAGTTAGACAACTTCAGTCTCCGTTGGCCTTGGTCAACTTCATTCATGTTGGACATCTACGCCACTGGTTGCCATTAATTACAATATGGATGAATTTCCTTCTTATTTTCCCGAAATCAACTCCAGGACGATACTTGAAATTAAAAAAAAATGTTTAATCATTTCCATAGCTTGAATTAATCTTTCCTTACGTATGTGTGAAAATTATTTATTATTTAACGCTTGTGGAATGAGGAAAGTGATATTCAGATATATGTTCGAAAAAAAAGTTACACATCGCTGATTCAGTTAGACTACGAACTGCACGAAAAAGAATGAATTTCATGTAAAGTTCGTTAATTCCAGAAATTTTGTCTTTCAATTGTTTTGAGCGTTTATTGAATAAAAGTCGTGGCTTCGCATGTTTTTGCGTCTTTTTAAGTGTAAGGTCTTTTCGTTGTAATCTACATTTATGAGTAATTATTTTTTCTGAACACTTTATTAGAACTAATGTTGGATTAATTAATGTCTGATTAATTTTGGTATTTGAGTGACCAATTCCCCGAAACTCCTTCCCCAATTTTATTGATTCACGAACATAACTTTATGGTAGGCTTAGAATGCAAATTTGTTTAGAATGGCAAATTTAAGGAATTCAAGAAGTTGGTTAGAACTAATATTGGATTTATGGAGACTGATTAATTTTGGTATTTGAGAGTCCAGTTCCCCGAAACTCCCCCCCCCCTCAATTTTCTTGATTTACGAACGTAAATTCACAGTAGGGCATAGAATGCATATGGCAAATTATAGGAATAGGACATTGGGTTTAAAGTTCATCATAGTGCACATTTAGTTTTAATTATTTTCCCTTAACACTTGATTAGAACTAATGTTGCATTAATGGTATCTTATTAATTTTGATATTATTTGAGAGTGTAATTCCCCCAAACTCCTCCCCAATTTTATTGATTCACGAACATAAATTCACAGTATGGCATAGAATGCACGTGGAAAATACAAGGAATAGTACAACTGGTTCAAAATTCATCGTGGAGATGTGGCAGATAAACAGGTGTATGGTTTTCGCTGTTGGCTTAATTTCCAATTTTCCTTAGTAAAACAGACACCAGGACAGTCATGAGACACCATGAGAAATTCCTAAGGTTTGTTTCGCATCGCACGCCATCTTGTCCCCATCCCGGATTATTATTTTCTTACGGAGAGGGGGTCATTCTTGTTGCATTCAGTGGGGTAAGTACTTTCCGCCAACTGTATGCTAGGGACCCTAAATCCTACAGGGCGTAGGGACTCCAAAATTCCGGAAAGCTTAGGGGCCACCAAAATCCAGCAGCGCCGAATTTTCCTTATTTGGTACAATGCCCACAATTTTTGTAGAGCCTAGGCACCACAACGAGCACAAACACGGCACTGATGAAAATATACGTGTCCCAGGGAAACCTAAATTAGTTTAGTAAAATCTATTTGAAAATCATTTGTGAAATTTGTTTACAGGTATATGCCGCGGCTCCGACCGTGATTTGGACTGCAGATCCGAATTCGAAGGAAATGAGTGTTTCTACCTGGATAATAACCTCCCATCGCCAGATAAATATTATTGCGTCTGCAATGCATTTGGATTTGAGAGGGATTCTAGTTGGGGATATGACATATGCAGGCGTGAGTACCATTTATTTTTGCCTAAAAACAGGAGCTTAGAAATAGGTCCGACCGTAAGGAACCTGCAGTATTAGGCCGTGCTGGCGTTTGGATTGAGGAAATTTTGTACCATAAAATGCATTCACGTTGTAACGAATTTTACGAAGTCTCATGCGATCATAACTCAGTCGGTAAATATTATGGTGGTAAGATGCGAGAAGGTATGATGATGGTTCGAGCCTTGGCAAAGGTAGAATTTTCTATTTCAGCCTATTAACTGACAGTTAAAGAGAGAGTGCAAGTCCCGGGTTGATGAAACGCCTGGACTATGTAGAAACAGTTGAGACTTTGTTTATCGTTCATTATTTAATCCTGTTGAAACCCGTACGTCTTATGTGACCCCAGAGTGATGAAATTTTGTGTGTATGATAGCGATCCCCAAGAGAACCTCAAGACATGACCCCAGAGTGATTAAATTTTTTGTGTATGATAGCGATCCCAAAGGGCAATTTTTCCACAACCTATCAATGAGGAATTCCCTAAAACAGGTTTCTACAATCCACCCTACTACATAAAGCCTGACTTTGCAAACAGAACAGCACAAAAGGCAGACTTTACAATACAGCCGCCAACTTTTTATTAAATGGAATAAGAAAAATTTACAATTGTTTGTTACAGTAATAGGATTTTTAAACTCTCGTGTACATAAAAAGACCACTGAAAATCCGTTGGTTACAGCATTTTATGCCATACAAAGAATGAACTTGAGATTTTCTCGTTAGTAGTACCTTTTCTTGCTACCAAATGTCGTTCTTAGCAAAGCATGTTAAAGGATTTAACTTGTATGTATATATTTTTAACTTAATTCATAAAAAGAACCAATCAAAAAAGGCAAAAATATTACATCAGAAAATTGCACATTGCACAAGGTGTTTAAACTGCAGTGAGTTTTTGTTTCTTTGTTTATTTATGGAACTTTAACCACTACTGGTTTTCAGCACCACCGAAAAACCCTACACTTAGAATAAAACGTCACTAAGCTGTGTTACATCTAACAAAGTACCGTACATACGTATAATTTTAAACAGAAAATCTTCCCGACGTATCACACAAACCGACAACTGCCTGCAGTCTTACGAAACTGCTGCAGACAGAATGTGGTGAACTAGCAATGAAGCCAAATCCTCCTAGAATTTACTGAAATAGGTCAATCTCAGAGGGAAAAATAATTGACAGTGCAACAAGATATGTTCGACTGTCGCCACGCCAACTCCACAAAAGCACAGATCACTCACAGTAAAATCCCACTCAGAGACGAGATAATTTAGCAATATGTGACCTGCTCTCAGACTAGTTAGCAACACAGCTGCTTTGCGAGGGAGAAAATCTAAATCGCTCGGGTATCCTATAGATAAAAACTTTACTTGGTTTTGTTTGGTTGTATTTAGATCATCATACAGTATAGTTTTTATATTGGTAAACTTTAAAGTCAATTCGCTTAGAATTAACGAAAATCAGATAATCACATAGCCACACAAACCTCACACACAACTGCCTCCTTTTCGTTGTTTAATTTTCATATTTTTTTGTAAAAAAAACTAATTGTCATGTATAATTACTAGTGATGATACAAGACGATTGGTTTTTTTTTAACCTTTTTTCAGCGATTTCGTTTAGTAAAGTAGCAGTAACACGACGCATCCATACACCTGTCATTAACTTACCTGCACGGTTAAAAAAATCAAATGGTAAAACAAAACCATTTTAGTACATAAGTAAGGTTTTACAAGAAAGCTTATTCGTGTTCCTTTTCTGTTTTCATTTCGTTTCAGTTAAATCTTACCTTAATCAGTAAATGAGTTGTTTTTTTCTTTTCTATAATTGTGGCTAAAACCCGTCAAAAATGACGAGTCCTAGTGTTAATGGATTGAATCTTAGTCAAAGTAGTATCATACTGAATAAGGCTGAAAAAAGAAATAGACCTAAAAGTAGGCTTAACGCTCACAACCCGAAACACGAACTCCCCAAATCAAAATACATCTCTCTGTTAAACGTGAGAAAGATCCGACGACGTTTGGCCTAAGTAGTGGCATAAACCTAACGAAAGCAGCACAAGTTAAGGGCCAGGTTTCTTCATTGGACGGCTTACCCACGTTTCAGTTTAAGTTCAAAAAATGCTTTAAATGGGCCTAATTGAGCCCCCCCCCCACCTCCCCCGGACTTAAAACACTTGATACGTTGCGTATAAATCAGTTGTGAAAGGGACGAAAATAAGTTGGTTATGGTAAAAAAAATATCTTTGAGAAAGAACCGTAGAAGAGAAATTGCTTGTTATCAACACATTGTTTTCATTACGCAATTGCCCATTTTCAATCGTGAGGCTCTGAACTTGAAGGCGCAATGCTTCGTCGTTGCATACCTAACCATTTTCGCATTTCTCCGTGCCGGCTCCCTGTGATATGAATAGATCTCCAGTGAAACGACGCAACAATACAATTTTTAGGCACCGCCCAGAGTATGATGACATTTGTTCCCAGTTGTGCTGACATGTATTAACGCCAAGCGGTGGTAGATGGCGTTGGCGTACGTGTTGCACAGAAGACGTCGTATTTCGGTTGTCACTGATTGTCACAGAGCTCGCCCCTTTTCTTATTTATTTATTTATTTATTTACCCTACAGGAGTTTACACGGCCTGGAAGCCACTCACTCCATCTAAAGTGCTAGAAACTAACTTAAAAACTAACTTAAAAACTACACCAAGAAAATAACAAGCCAGCCAACAACACCCCCAAAATTAACTCAATTGAACTCCGTTAACCATCAAAACGACCGGTCACTGCGCAGAACTTCAGAACCGCCCGGAAATTGTTCCTAGCATTCCCGACCCCTGTAGGGACACCTAACACCACTGACAGAGTAGCACCAGCCCTCAGGGCAATGTGCCTGAACTGAGCCCAGCGCTTACAATCCAACAAGCGCTTACAATCCCCTTTTCTTTGCTATCGCGGCAAGAATGAGCTCGTGTTTGTTACTGATTGTTACAGGGTATCGACAATACCCTCCACATTGCCAGCCGCTCGCCCTTTTACTTTGCTATCGTCCCAAGAATTAGCTCGTTCGCAATTTTGATCGGTAGTTTTGGCTGAAGTTGCTGTTGCTGGCAGTGTTGCTGTTGCTGGCGTATTATACAGGGTGGGCCAAAAATAACTGACGACCCAACATTTTCCAAGTTCAACTTTTTCTAGTTAGCACCCCTCAACACCAGGAGAGGACAGAAATCAAATCTAATGAAACGGGAAGCTTTCTATCCTCTCCTGGTTCTGAGGGGTGCTAACTAGAAAAATTGGACGTAACAAAATTTTGGGTCGTCAGTTTTTTGTGGACCACCCTGCACGTAGGATTCTAAACCTACATGATATTGTTCGGCATATCCTGCTGTTCTCGTCGTCAACAATGTCGACGAACACTGAATTTCCCTCGCTGAGCACGCTCATTCAAACGCAAATCCTTTCTTGGACGTTACAGGACGGAAATGAGATAGGTTAAAACCTGGTTTACGTCTGGTTCGTTATAATGCGTTTTAGGGGCCACTTTGTGTACGTGACCACCTACACTGTGAGTAAAGATTCACTGTGGCACAAGGGGGGAAATTGAGGCACTGACAACAAAACCTGCACTGTATTGTCGTCACGCTCTTATGACGGCGCTGTTTTGTCACGGGCCATTTTTTCCGTGCTGTTTTGAGAGGATATCAACCAAAACAATACCGTTATCAAAAAGGACTGGCAACAGAAAGTGGTGCAGGTGTTAAAGGAATCACAGGAAATTCAGCCGGAAGAAGAGGAAAGACGTTCGTAAGACGTGTGAATGCCTATCTTTCGGCTCTAATTTGCGGACAGCTTATGGATTTATTGAAAGCAAAACATGTAAAATGTGACATAAAAAAACCAACGTTTTATCACGTAAACATTATTAACAGGGGTAAAAAATAACAAATAAAGCAGCATTACCTTTCCTAGTTTCGAGGCAACGTATTAGAACAAGAACACTACGGTTTTACGTGTTTATTTTATTTTTCTGTTGGTTTTCTGTCGCAAAAGAGTCTGAAGACGCTCGAAAGTCAAGCTTTTCAAAATAGACCAATTGGGTTCTGAATATGGCAAATACTTGACCGAGCGAGAGATGCTGTGATATATTAGCTTAAACCGAAGCGACACTGCATGCGAACACTACAAAGCTGTGCGTTTTAGTCTTCTGTACATCCGAAACTGCTGAGACAAACGGTGTTCTCCATTAGATACAGCGACCAAAATTAGTTTAAAAAGCCCAGCAAGTTAAAACATTGTTGCTTCCTCACAGCTAATAGGCTTTCTCTACAAAACTCAGTGAAAGAGTGTCGCACTTAAATTACAGGAAAACACGCAATCGTAAAATCAAAAGAATTTCGTTAACGACACTCATTATAAATTCATATAAAATAGTCTCGATACCGTGTTGCGTGGATAAATAGGCCTACTCTCGACCAAATTCTCCCGGTTAACTGATATTAACGAAATTAAAACGGCAGGTAAAAAATTCGGTGTAAAATCTGAAAATTAGGCCTTAAATCATGTTGCCGTGCGTCAAATCTCCCCACCGTAATACATAAATGAATAAGCGTAATCTCGAAACCAACTCTCCGTCAGCTACCTTACGAAATTTAAAATGCCAGGTAAAATTACGTCTAAAAGCTGACAGTTATGCCTAAACTTAACAGTCCTAAAAGCTAACACAAGTATAACCAGCATTTGTGATGGTTACTGCTTTAAGACTGTATAAAAGAGAGCGCTGTTGCATTGCGTGGTAGATGTGTGTGTCTCAACATTTTTGTAAGTGGCGGAAGTGTCAGAAGACCGGTCGCGACTAGGTAGTCACTACAGCCGCGTGGTTCATGTAGTGCTCGTGAAACCTAGCCTTATAAATTCGGCTTCCTTACAGCCGCTACTAAAAATTATCTTAGTCATATCTAAGAGAAAACCCGAATTTCGTATTCGAACTAGTGAATTTCATGAACCGAATGTACAGTTCCGGTAAAAAAAAAACGCCTTCGTTATACGGAAAAAGTTGCAGTATTAATGTATGGGACTTTGAACGAAAATGTTGATATCTCGAAAACTACTGGATAGAATTGAATGAAACAAAAACTGGGTTGCTTATTATGATATCAGGCATATTTCTATACGTATTACGTGTAATGGTAAGTAGCAAAATATAATTGGGGGGGGGGGGGAAACAGTTTTTGTTTTATTCAATTCTATCCAGTAGTTTTCGAGATATCAACATTT
>JAHWFP010083196.1:0-10848 GCA_023313725.1 Lithobius niger
AGGTTACCCACTGGCAGTTCCTATGCGGCATTAGGTCCAGTTTATTTATTACTAGAAGCCGGCCTGTGTAAAGACGGGTGAACTACAACGTTCTGTTCCCCCGCCCCGCTTATGCTATTCTTCATCCCAGCGGCCGGGGGCCCGCCCGCCCGAAGGCCTCCTGAAACATAATGTACACCTTTTAATAACCAACTTATTCCATTTACTACAGCGCACCTATGCTACGATATACTAATACCTCAATTACGTTTCCATCCTCTACCCCAAACGAAGCATACGAGTCTTCCACCCACCCCTCCCTGTATCTGTGTCGCACTTCTGTCTCCCCCCCCCCCCCCCCCCGGTGATTTTGATTTACATCTCGCGTGGCACCCAGGGAGCGTTTACCAAGCCGCGCATTCAATAGGGTGTTTCTGTATGTGTTTTTATTCTTGTGCTTTGAGTCTTTACGTTTTTATGGATTTTAAAATGTTTTATCTTGACTTTGGCTTATTGCTTGATAATGACGCGTATTTTATGTGCGCTGGTACTGGCTTTTTATTTTTGATCGTTCCTCATCGTGTGTACGTTTTCATAATTGTTTGGTGGGCATTTTTAAAAAATGAATTCCCATTACAGTTACTAGAATAATGGTATCTTACCCTGATATGATGCTGGGTCGTGTAGTTCATGGCCAGTCGCGACGGGTCACATGGTCGCAGCTGGCAAAGGCGCGTCTCATTGCGCACCATGCATTCGTCGTTGGCGTTCGTGAGACGCAGGGATACGCCAACCCCGCACGACGACGAGCACGCGCTCCACTCCCCCGCCATGACGCGGCACTTGGGCTCCGAGGGAACTGGAAAAAAAAAAAAAGAAATAAAAAGAAATAACGAGGTTAGTAAAGTATGGATGGAGGAAAGGCCAACAGGCCATTTCGTTTAATTAAAGGGAAGGAGCAAGAGAAGCCTTGCACAAGTTTTTTTCAGGTTGGTTTTAGAAAGTCGCTCAACGTTCTAGTTTGAAACACCGCAAACCACAACTCGGCTGGTTTCGGAGTTATCGATTACTGAACTTTAACTTTACTGAACTGTGTGATAAGTGACACAGTCAATAATAAAAATGACGACAACTTTATTCCATTAGGTAAAGAAACGGGATGGGCACAGGGCCACTTATAGCCTTCCAGCGTGTTTACAAATCAAGGGAAACTCAGCATTTAAACACAAGATTGTCAAAATAACTTGCAGGCAAACTCCATTAAGCTTAGCTTTCAAACTCAACAACGAAGGGGCCATAGCAATTTCACATGGCAAAGTGTTCCAAATCATCCTGACTCTTAAGAATAAAACTATACTGTCTACAATTAAGTCTAGCAGCACTTGAACTCCTTGAAGAGGTATTCCTTCCTTCAGCTTGACAAAGGGGGAATCTGGCCTTTAAATGGGTAACGCCCCAAATGAGCTAATAACAACACCTCACATCAATTATAATCCAACCCATTTCTAAAGTTTCAAAACCAGGCATTTCAAGTCTTTGCCCATAGGTACGTCCACCCATTCCACGCAATCGTTTAGGAAACCTGCGTTGAATATTCTCCATGGGTTAAGAACATCCAAGTGATTTGAACCCGATGGTTTCCATCCTTTGCTTCTGAATCAGTGTGCTGAAACTGTTGCTGCCCCATTAGCGAAAATTTTTCAAACTTCTATTGACACTGGTGTAGTTCAAGGGGAAAACTGCTTACATTACCCCAGTCTACAAAAAAGGCTGTAGATTAATGTCTAAAAATCACCGTCCTGTATTCCTTCTTTCAGTTGTTGCAAAAGTGATGCTGAAAATAATTCTTGCTGCAATTCTAGAAGACCAGCCTACAACTGATAGCAAGTCTTCTCAACACGGATACACAAAGAAGTGATCCACAGTCAGTGATGCCACAAACTTGCTATCTGGCATTACTGACTGGAAAAAGAATCTTGACAAAGGTATTCTGACTGACATTGTCTACACTGATTTCGCAGATGCGTTTGGTAGTGTGCCACATGACGTACTACGTCTTAAACTTAAAAAGTTCAGGAATAAATATGGCTTTGTCCAGTTGGATTTGTGACTACTTGAAGGGTAGTTGCAGAGTCGTTCTTGAGGCAGAGTCAAGTGCCTGGGCGGAAAACAGTTGTGGCAGATTCCTCAAGGTGGCACGCTCAGCGGATGGCTATTCAGTTTATTTATTAGTGATACCACTAAGTTTATTTCTTCAGTTAGTTGCCTTGTTATAATGCAGATGATCTTAAAATCTATAACAGATCTCATTCACTTGAAAGTTGCCAGCAGACTTCAAGATGACCTTGATAAGTTAGATAAATCGGGCGGGGGCTGACAATATAATGAAGTTTCACCCAGAGAAATGTGTTATTCTACGTTTTGGCAAACGTTACGCTGTTGATTTTCACTGTTACTTGTCTGGTCATCAGTTTTAAGAACACACCGTCGTGAAAGACTTTGGGCATCCTCGTGGACAACTAACTTAAGTTCCATATTCATAAGCAGATTTAACAAGTTGTGAATGATGCTCGGAAAAGATTTGTCAATGTTCAAATCGTGGACACTTAACGAATACAAGAATATTGTATATTACGTATATCCGACCGAAACTTGAATACCGTGGACACGCCTGGTCTCCCCATTAACGATGGTGATATTTACAAGTTGGAACAAGTTCAGAGAGCGGTCACCAGGCACTGTTCTTCACTGAAGGGTTTGCCTTACGAAGAACGTTTGACCAGGCTTGACCTGAGAACCCTTGTTGATCGGCGTTTAAGAGGTGACCTTATCAAGGCTTCGCTGTGGCTTAAGCGATGCGTACCGTGTGAAAAAGAAGTGTGCATGACGTCATGTAATACTTGCCCTTGAGATTACCACGGTGTTTAGTTAGTAGGATAATTGTTAGAGCAAATTGTTAGTCAAGGCAACAATGTGCCAATTTCAACTTCTTTTCAGGGCAACAAGGTTCCAGTTTCAACTTCATGCCAAAGAATTGACACACTCGCACGTTTTCATTGTTCCCCTTCTGGGGGTCGTTGCGGCTGCTTCATTTCTGCTATGAGACTTTGGTTTATAATGTAAGTTGGTTTATAATGTTAAGATGAAGCATTTTCATGGGATAAAGAATAGCTGAAGTTGTGCTTATTGTTTCTACTTGAATTCCTTTCTTAATGGATTTAAAAAAAATCTGTTTAAATTTCATCGGTATTCGTTCTCAAATGCCGAACGGCAGTGCTCTTCCAACGCATTCACGTTGTAAATCACCAGGAATTCCTAGCCCACATTGCTAGTCGCGCCATCTGAAAACTCCTGTAGCATAAGTAAGTTTTCCGATGCGCGCACAATGAAATCTAGCAGACCACTGTCGAAGGTAATAGGATCGAATGACGATGATCGGACGCAAACCAGTGTTACCAGATAAAAAAACGTAATAATGCTACCGCCTCTTCAAAATTATGCTACATTATGCTACCAACCATTGAAAAAATGCTACAATAATGCTATCAACAAAAAATGTGAAAAATTTAACAACAAACGGCTTACTTCATTTACAAAATAAAAATAAACTATTTACTTACGAAACTTTCGACATAAATTATTCGGCTCCACCGAATTCTTGTTTGTTGGTTGTCAATAACTAGCAAATCCCAGATCCCCCAGACACGATTACTTTTACATAATATAAGAAAATATTAACAAAACAAAAAAAAAACATAAATTTATCAAACAGATGTAAAAAAAAATATTTGCGCTTAATTCTAATTCGCTATGCTACTTTTAAATGTTTTTTACTGAATAAGAACATGAAGATTGCATACAGCAGAGGCCTGGAAGAGTCGATTTTTTTTACCTTCACTTAAATTTTCATTTTAAATGTTCGTTAAGATTCAATTCGCAATGCTGTATAGATACTATAAAATTAACGATTCAACAAGAGGCATGCAATGGACAATGCCAACTGAGACTAAGATATAATTCTTATTAGCTCGAGCCTCGCTCGCTCATAATGTCTCGTGTTAGCTTTACCCAAGGCAGAAAACGTCCTTGGCGGCCGAAAGTGCTACTAATTCTGCTAAAATGTTAAATTCTGCCACAAAAATGCTATACAATTGAAAATGCTACCAATTATGCTACACCTCAGTTTTTAAGCTGAAAAATGCTACCGTAGCAGAATTATGCTACGTCTGGTAACACTGACGCAAACGGCGATCGTGTGAATGGAGCTCAAGCTGGCATGGGCAGCGGCTCCATGAAGAGTTTGGTTAAAATGTTGACGGACGATCGGAATTATTTTTTTTGACCCAGGCTTTAAAAAACGTGCCTCGCGCTAAAATAAAAACCACGCGTGCGTTCCCGAGAACCACATTATTAATTTTTAGTGGCCTGATGCGTAGTGCCCCACGTGTTTTTATTTAAATCGGTAAATTTGAAACAAGTCGGTACAAAATTGCGAACGTTATCGTGTCCCAAACAAACAGACTAAAAAAATCACGCACAAACAAACACATAAAATCCAAATTCAATTGAGTATGAAAGCTTCGCTTCACTCGGCCAACAATTCACCTAAGAACCGTTAGAGCTTTGCCCGTGACGTCACACTTTCCCAACTCGTGTTGTGCGCGGTATAGATTGCTCTCCTCTCTAGCAGCGATGCACCGTCACATCCGGTAGGGGTATTCTTTCCACTAGATTGCATTTTTTTGCAATTTCTACTTGCGGACGTGACCGTTACCACTGAGTAACAAACACACCCTCTTCTTTTAGAATAGAAACTCGTCTCCCTCCCCACCCTCACCGTAGTTACCCCCGCCCCCGACGGGGGGAGGGGCATCAAGGAGATCTCTCTTCTCCCCACCCCCACCCCTTTCACGTACCGCCACCACCAATCGCAACCCTACGAGCAGGGAGCGTAGAGCGTGCTCGGAATCAATCGCGGCCTTTTGCCGCGGGCGTCGACGACCAACTAATCCTCAAGAAATAAGGTTGCGTCTCGCACCACCTGTCTCTCGTTGGCCGCACCCGTGTCCGAGCCTCTCCCAAGAGAAATCAGCTTCTCATTGGTCGAGATTGAGCGGCGAGACTTGGGGGTTTGGCGACCCACCCACTTACTGGCCCATGGGTTCACAAGTGGACGGACCTTGGAATTTGAAACACCACAAGGCAGTCCGGACCAATGACGTCGTCGTGGCAACAAAGACGCACCTAAAGCCCTACTACACCTCAGTGGACGTGTACTGTTTGGTAGACCACGTGGACTCAGTTGCTTTGGTGAAACTGTGTGGACATTGTCCGAAAACTCTGAAATGAGGAAACTGAAGAGAAGTTGGTTGGCTCTCATTAAGGAGGCACAATATTAAAACAGTTCATTAAAAATGGATCCGTAAATTTCAAGCAACTTCCTGCAGACGACTTTATTAACACTGCATGCAGCCCAACTAGCAAAGACTGGAACGACGCAGTACTGCCACGACACAGATAGCCAAATGGGCAGTAAATCTGCATTGATTTACTGTAAAATGTTGCAACATGATTACGTGAACCAAAGTAAAAACGTACACGACACCAATGATATTTAACAAAACCCAGATTATCCAGTTGAATTAATAAAAAAATGAAGGAAGAAGTAAAAATAAACACGATGCATATAAATACATATAATAAATAAAAATATAATACAGTATATAATATACGTACATAAATACATAAAACTGCATAAATATAAATAATAAAAAATATATAAATACGTATATACATAAAATGATGTTTAATCAGTATATGACAGGCACGAACCTCGGAAGCTTGTATGTACACTGATACATTTACATATACAAACATTTAACATAAATGTCCATAAGTTTTGCAGTTAAGAAAAATACAATTTTTTTTTACATCATTCATAATGGTTGTGGTTTTTATACGTTCATGATTTCAATTTGTTTACAACATTTTTATATCATGATTTTTCAAGATGGAATTAAAGAATAAATTCTATTACTCATAATACATATAAAATAAATAAAATGCATAAATAAAATTAAATAATAACCTAAGAAAGAAATATAATAATTAATATATCTTATCAAAAGCTCATGGGATGGGTTTATAGTTTCTAATTGATACCGATTTTTTGTCTTACGTTGGTTTTTAATGTAGAAGGCAACGTCTGTTATTATCATCTAATATTAAGTTAAATTTTAGGTAATGAATAGGGTTTTGTTTTTGTTTTTATTTTTTTTATTTATTTTTTATTTAGATAAGAGAAATAATAGGTAGGACTTGTGTATTTCTATTTTCCCTGGATCAGCGATCACAAGTTCACAGACTGAACTTGCGGCCGACCACATGGTAGGGTGTTCGAAAAGCTCCATATTAGAAGGGGTGAGAATTGAAACTTTTAACTTTGGGGGCGTAGCTTGGCTTGGGGGAATGCCTCTTTGGGCATAGGAGGCAACGCACTACCCCCTTCTCTTCATTGGGACTCCAAGAAGCGCAACTCCGGAATTTCAGATGGGAAGGAAGTAGGTGGGATGGGTATCTAGTGACGCTTTTTATTAAAGCTCGTAACGAGTAGAGAAAAATGGCGCAAACTTTGACTTAGCAGCCCGGCCATTTAGGCTACTATACCTTTGAGAAAGAATGTTTTCCTTATATGGGAATTTCTCTAATTTAATAGAAATAAATGAAGTATCGGTTACTCACGTCTGTACTATCCATCATTCGTCACAAGTTAAAAGATGATTCACTTTGTAACGCACGATGGTTCGTACAGAAGCAAGTAATCCATAATACATTTATTTCCATTAGAACAGTGAGATGCCCATACAAGGAAAACCTTCTTTCTTGAACCAGAGTATAGGAAACGGTACAGAGACGTGGACAACGTGACAGAACGTTTCAAGTCGATAAACTGAAAAGTAAATGTAAGAAAAATACCATGGTTCAATTCCCGGCTTTGGGGAATGGCAAATTAAAATCTTATTTGGATTAGAGCTTGCGAGAGAGACACCTACTTCGAACTTTGAATTGGCGTAATTTTTTGTGTTAGCAACGTAGCGACGTTTTCTTTGAGCCTTGTTTCCCTACTCGTTAAGAGCTTTAATATGACATGTCGGTCGAGGTCCCGGGGGGGGGGGGTGGGGGGGGGGGGGGGGGGGGTTAGGGTGCTACTATATATCAAAAGATAGATCCATCAACCCAAGATCTGTGCGCTGGTTTTAGATGTGACCTTGAGGACAGTGACTCGTTGGGTGGCTGGCTGTGCGCATGTTTGGGATGTCACAGAATATTGTCGATTGTCTACTGTCAATAATTGTAATTATTATTGTTTTATTGTAAATACGTTTTGTAATTCATTTATTGTACTCAAATGAAATGAACTTTACTAAGAGAGTGACTGGTAAATTCCTAGTAAATTTGATCTAATTCGATTTTAGAGATTTTCGTGGACCTTCCGGCGGGTAGTAATATGCCTAAATTTTCTGTAGGAACGTACCCAGACAACTATTTTGCGAGTTAACATTAACATTTCACCGCATAAATATTTCGTAAGCCTTAACAGAAGTTTGGTGATAAATTTTGATAAATCTGAAAAACCTGCTAAGCGTTTTTTACCTGAATTCAGCAAGCCCATGTGTAAAGATATTTACAATTTTGCGTACCGTGGTGGTAGTTTACACCGACATCCACTTTAACTACCAAACTTACTCCAATCCAACGAAAGTGTAGCCTGATTTGCAATCTTTGTCGAGGTTGGGGCATTTTGCAACCCCCACAGCCGACAAAGTGGCTGCTCCGCACTACTAGGATGCTAAGCGTGTAAACTGCTCCGTGCGGCGCTTTTAACTGAATGCATTATGAAGAATTGTAAAACATTTTACGGTACTTTTGAACTATAAAAAACGATGAATGAACTTCGCTTCCTAAGAGGCCGAGCTCTTGTCAGTTTTCAAGGGAAAATATCAGATAACGTTTTGAAAAAGGTGTTTTCTTGTGCATATAAGCGACACAGAATTAGAATTCAGAATCAAGTAAATCTGAGTTAATTGATTCACTTCAAATCACAAAACCAATCTGAAAGAAGCATACCCCCACACCATAAGAGCTGCTGCTCGTGTTGGTTTGAGGGCAGCAAGAAAGACAAAAACTTGTATCCAATAATATCAGGGAGACAGACGCTGGAATCATCGTCGTAATTCTATCTTGGTCGCGGCAGAGACGGTGACGTAAGCATTTGAAGGTAAGATTCACTTTTTGTCTATTATATTGCTTTAACGGTGCTCAAACACAATTTAGGAACATATTCGAAGGCAGTGTAGACTCTCTCTTGTTTAAAATAATTCAGCAAAGACGCACAAAAATAAATAAATTATAATCAGGATTTTCGCCATGACTGACAGCGCAGGCGGGAAGCAAATAAACGGTCGTGCAGTCTCTGCTTGGTTTGGAAGGAAATTTGAAGCGTGTCACTAACCAGTGCGCCGCCAAATCCCAAATGTTTTTGTTTACCTAAGGAAATATTGAAGAAAACGCGCGCAACGTATAAACGATAATCTATTAGTTGTTAATTCTTGACCGTTTTACAACAGTTTTTTTTTTCATTTCGATTGTTAAAGAAAACGTGAAATTCCTTTTTTTTTTCTTTCTGGTATGGTTTCATCAGTGGGGAAGCGTTGCGAACGATGCTGCCGATGCTGACTTGTTTGTTTTTCGTCAGATAACGGTTTTTAAAATTCGTTTGATAGTTTAAATGTTGGGGAGGCTCTGCCTACCCAGAGTTACATAGGAGGAGGGAGGGGACCCGCTTTCCCGGGTCTTCCCTCCCAGTTGTGCACCCGGGGGAATGGGGGGGGGGGGCATTTGCTTCCCCCCAAGACACCAAATAAAAAAACAAGCAAGAAGTTTATTTTAGAAGAAGTGCGACTTAAAATTTCTAAAATTGGGTTTTTCATGTGTTTCAAAGGTACTGAAACATCATTGGCTTCCATGGCTCCGCCCCGGAACCCCGCTGGGGAGCTCACAGCGCTCCCCCACACTCCCTAACTGAATTTGGCAGACCACATCTTTAATTTCTTTGCCCCCTCCCCATTGGGTACGCCACTGCTCCATCCCCCATCCCACCTCCTAAAGTTATGTAGATAGTTAAGGCCCCGCATCGAGGTGCTGCCCCAGGGCCCCACTGTGTGTAGCTACGGCCCTGATTTAGTTTAATACTTAGCAGTAGGACGAAAAAAAAAAGCTGCAAACCGTCAAAGTTTGCAAGAAATAGCACAGCACGTTTAGCTCACAATGGTGAATATGCTAAAATTCAACAGTCACCCGACAACCTCGATACAGATGGGAGCTGAATGTTGGCACATTCTTTCGAATTGTACCGATTTTTTACTTTATTTTTAATTTAGCAGGTTACGGAAAGCCAAAGGCTCAACAAGATCTAAACAAATACAGATTACAAGCCTATTTACGTTGCCTTTTGGACTTATATGTCAGACTGCCTGAGCGGGGAATCGAACCCACGACCTTTGAAACCAAAAGCCGAGGTCCTACCTCTGAGCCATACTGACACCGTGTGGTAAGACCTCTACATTTGATTTAAAAGGTCGTGGGTTCGATTCCACGCCCAGGCAGTCTGAATCGAAAAGGCAACGTAAATAGGTTTGCATCTGTATTTATTCAGTATGGTTACCTTACATTCTTAAGACTATAAGTGTTAGAACCACGACCCATCCGTTTTGCTTTTTTTTTTAAATCATTTTTTTCTGTTTGACGCGTTTTAAACCCTTCAATTGAGAAAGTCGTGATTTCGTCGTTCACCTGCACTTGATGGCTGCTCTGTATACTAAATTTACTTTCTAAAGTGTTTTTTTAGCTTTCTGCTTTTTGAATATGCTTTCCACGCTATTTCTGTTCAGAATAATCAATCATTATTTTCCGAAATAATGTTTCGGAACATTTGCAAACTACGAAACGTTTGCGAAACTACGAAACATTTGCGAAACGTTTGCAAACTACTTCCTTGATCTTAACAGGCAAGTGGTTGTGAAATTTCTTACCAAGTTAGAAAAGTATTGATGCAGTCGTTCTTTTAAAACTTTGGTTGCACAATATAAAATTGTGATTCATATAATTCAGTATTCATTCTCGTATTGTTTCATAATTTCGACTCCTATGGTTTTTGTAAACGGTAGCAAATGGTATTGTTTGTTCTACATGATGGTTCTACGCCACATTTCCTTGCACTATAAGTCCAAAAACCTGTGGATATCACACTTGTAGACACTATGCAGCTACTCTCAGAGTCTACGAGTGGGATATTCGCAGAAAGAAAACGTGGGGTCACACAGTCAGTTTCCTGTGAACGTAATGTGGAACAAAGTATAGTTGTTCGTTAACTTCTGTAAGGAAACATTTTATCTTACGTTCTGTAATAAGAATACACCAAAGAAAATTCATTTTATGTGTACCTGACGTTTGTGACGTCTGCTAGCCTCTGCCCTACCTCTTTATAAAGTTTAACGTCAGCGAACTGCTAACTTCTGGTAGTTAGACATGTTACCCCCCCCCCACCACCCAAAAAAAGATCGAATTTTATGCGTTGCAGCTCAGTATACAAAAAAATTGTTGCAATAAATAATGCAGGTTTTCTTTTAAAAAAGGATATATCACTTAAAAAAAAAACTTGCGTGCCCAATTTTGATCAACGTTAACATTCTGTTTACTGACGTTGGTTAACGGCTTTACGCGAGCTTACACGAGGATAAAAGCGTCCGTCGGCAGCCCATAGGTTTTCATGTAGGTTTTCATGTGGTTTTCGTGTGTGGATTTCTGAAC
>JAHWFP010083196.1:11248-22190 GCA_023313725.1 Lithobius niger
AAACAAAAGAGTAAATAAACGGTAAATAAGTAAAAGATAAATAAATGGTAGTAAATAAGTAAAGGGTAAATAAGTACTTCAAGATAAAATATACAAACCAGTACGTAAATATTAAAGGGTAAGGATAAAAGGTACAAAGGATACATAAGAGCACACATGGGCACATAAAGGTACATAGGTACATAAAGCTAAGGGTACATGAGGATATGTAAAGGTACATAAGTGTTCATAAGTGTAAGAAGGGGACATAAGGGTGCATAAGGGTATTTAAGGGTACATAAGGATATGAAAAGGTACATAAGTATAAGTAAGGGAACAAACGGTAAGTAAGGGTACGTAAGAGGACATAGAGAACTTAGGGGACATAGGGTACATAAGGTAAATAAGGTTACGGAAAGGTTTGTAACACACATAAGGATAACTGGGTAAACGTAAGGGTAACGGTCAACATAAAATTGGGAACAGTCTTCCTTTTTTACCAAAGATTTCTACATTTGATTCATTTTTTTCAGGCAGCAAGGAACACCACAAGTTTAACTTAAGCTAAATAAATAACTTTCTAGAAAATAAAAAAAATATCACGGTATGAGGAGAAACTTACGGCGTACTACGCAAAAAAAAAAAAGGACTGTCTGCTAAAGGTTATAGAGTTCTTCTAAGCGTTTCTGAAAGGTTTCAGCAGAGGTTTGGTATCACGATGTATTCCGGAAGGTCGTTCCACCGTGCATTGGCTCTAAACCAGTCGACCAATTGGAGAGCTTTGCAAGACCCTTGGCTTAAAAAAAAGTTTGGCAGTGACCTTTCGTTTTTCGATGCTCATTCTTAGGAGAATCCAACTCTGGGAGCCACATTAGGTGGAGCGAGTAGTCTGCCCTACGCGACCGAGCGATTGAGGGGAGGACGGAGGGGGATGTGAATACTACGCCCATGTTGGGCATGATTAGGCTTCACATCAAATCAGAGCCAATCTGCCCTCCCTAATGGGGGTTCCAATGTTGGACTCTCCCGTTCAATCGTAGGCCAGCAGTACTCAAGTTTGCAGCTATCAAGTCAGTTTCTCAGTGTTGCCAGTTGTAAAGGCTTTGATTGCTGTAGGTGGTGAAAACGGGGGTGGCAAATATTTGGGGGAAAATGGGCGGTGAAAAAAAATTGGGATGGCGGAATTTATTGGTTTAACTTCCGTGTTACCCTGTTATCATTCGTTAGTCATTACTCTAAAGGGAAGGAATTGAACGTCTAAGAAATTAACATCTTATTAATAGGCTTATGTGGCAAGTTGCAACAATAAAACTATTGTTTTGTCACTTGTTAACAAATTGTGTTGTATCGATTTTCTTTTACGTAACAAACTGTAAGTTTGTTTCTTTAGCACTACGAAAAGAAGAATTATTCGTTGTTGCTTTTATGGTGATTTTATTTTTAACCTTATTAACCCATTTGCCTGGATAACCCATTAAGAAAAAAAAACCCAAGTTTCATTTTCGGCTTAGAAGTATTGTGCGTTTAACAACGGAGATACTACGGTATTTTTATTTTCGTTTGTCATTATGTTTGCGGGAAAACGTTTTTCTTAACTATGAATATTGGATAATGAAAAATATTTTAAGGGGTTTCTAGGGGGGAGGGCAGTGCCGTGATTTCGGGGAATGGGAGGGGGTGGGGGTGGCAAACGCTTACAGACATCTAGCAACACTGCTCGTAGGCCAGCAGTACTCGAGTTTACAGCTCTCAAGTTGGGTTTCGCAGAATACCTCCTTTCAGGTATCGCTGTTTGTTCACGCCTTTACCGCACCGTTTCTGCTTTGCAAACCAACGTACGGAAAGACTATGAATAACAAACTGAGCGGCACTTCAACTTGGCGGGCGGAGGGAGGCAGCCACCAACTTGGGGCTCTGAATAAACAAACATGGTCAATGATTAATGCTCGTTAATGCATTCAATTCAATTGTGTGTTTACTAACCGTTGGAATCGCACATCCAATCTCGGCAGCACTTGCCAGGCACAGAAACGAGGCGGGGGTTGACGCAGTTGGAGGAAGGGTGCACGTTTTCCCGCGTGCACAGCGACACGCAGCCGTAGGTACCGTTTTGGCACGAGCACTGCGTCCGGCAGTCGGGGGTGAAGGACTCGCCGTCGTCGTAGGTCCGGTTGCCCACTTGGCAAGAGGCGCCCTTGATAGCTAAGAAAAACAACAAGAAAACAGAAATTAATGACCCAACTAAGTGGCGAGTTGTGTTCAAACAAGTTCCGTGACTCTCAAGCCGGTTGACATCGAAGTAAATCCGCGGCAATTAAAAGTGTACTGAAATAATTACAACACATTTTCATATGGCGGAAAAACATTTATGAAACGAAAAAATGAAACGTAACGCTTACAACACACAGAACACTAACCGTTTTTACTTTTGCTTAAAGCGTCCCAGTTGAAAACAAAAGTTACAGAAAACTTGAGTTTCTGCAAAAACTGCAGAATTTGTGCAGCCTGTTGTTCACTTTCAGCAAGCTGAAGATAAAAATATCTGCAGAATTTTAGTAGATTGCTGTTTAGTCAGCAAGCCGAACATAAAATCTACCATATTTCTGCATTCTGTTCACTCTCAGGAAGCTGAAGATAAAATCTGAAGAATTTCTGCATTCTGTTGTTCACTCTCAGCAAGATGAAGATAACATCTGCAGAATTTTTGCAGTCTGTTCACTCTCAGCAAGCTGAAGGTAAAAAACCGACAGAATTTCTGCAGAATATTGCCAAAATGTGAAGCTGTGTCACTTCTTAAATTATGAACGTATTTGGATGGGACCAAAAGGGGTTGTTAGTGTGTAGAACTAATAATGCCAATTGATTGTATGAAGACACGTCAACAGTTGCATTACTTAAACGGATGTCCACAAAATACAAAACCTAGTGCATACACATTATAGTTAGTGATTGGCGATATAAATGAGGCCGAATTACAGCTACAGAATATTTTAGCTGAGTATGTGTGAAAAATATAATTTCTGCTGCTATTGGTCCAAGCGCGTATAAATTCCTAAGCAGTAGCATTTAAATGCCCGTGAAGCAAGGAAGGGGCCGGCTTTCTCAAGCCAAGACTTACGGAAGCAGAAATTGCGTGTTTTGTCTCCTGGCTCCACACAAGTTCTCGCACGTGCTGGGCAGTTCATGCCTCTTAATATTGCTTCGGTAAAATTCGATTTTGTCGTTGTTAAATCAATTGTCCTGGAGCCAGGCGGCGAATTCCGCAATATTTCTCCCTGCAACTCTTTTAACATGGTTAATTCTGCAGTTATAAGCTCCTGTTAAAAAACCTAAAGAGATTAATGAACAAAAGAGAGCAGACGTAACCAAATCCTTAAAACCAATGAAACAAGAAAAACCTAAGTAAGGTGTTACACTAGCACACGTAATAGTGGAGAAATTAAACCCATACATCAACCGTAAGAATCTTCATGGCACATACGTGTTTCAACGATTTTGAGGTTATGGTTATTTTTTTTTAGATGGAACCTCACACCTTGCTATTTAACGCTTTAGAGTTTATTTATTTATTATTACTATTATTATTATTAGTCTACGTGAAACCTTACTGCTGTATTCAACCATTATACACGTAAATACGATTAAAGCCAAAGCCCAAATTTCAAAATGTTCCATGCCTAAACAAACGAAGAATAATGTAAGGCTACACACACTACTACTTTCTAGATTACATTTTTTCAGTGTTTTTCAGCCACGTCGTCTACTTTCCGTTCATCACCCTACTGATGATACCATGGGTAGATAGGTTTGTCTATCTACCCATGATGATACATATATCATTTTTCAAGATTTTCAACCACTTTTCCAGGCATGGGATTTCATTATCACTTACGGGATTTCCAGGTTAACTCGCACGAACCCTGAATTACCTGCAAACCTGTGCTAAGCACACTAAGACGATTAGTTTTTAAACCTATCCCAGCGATGTTGTTTGTCCAAGTAGAATGCACCAAGCATTGGCTGATCTATCGTGTGCAAAAGTAAATACGGTAAAAATATTTGAATACAGCAGTAGGGTTTCGCGTGGACTAAACAGTACTGCAACAATGCAGGATCTGAAACTTTACAGGAAAAGTTTATTTGTGTTCCTTTGCTGTTTTGATTTCGGATCAGTTAAACCATACCTTAACATCAAACGTGTTCGTTTTTGTTTTCTATCTTGAATACACCTGCAAAATCGACGCAAGCTGGAGGAAATGAAGATAGGCAGGCCTACTTCTCTCCCTACGCACATTACGTGCAGTAATCTCAACCCCAGAATGGGACTTACCACCGCTGAATTGAATTCATTTGTTGAAAATGAAGGGAAAAAAAGATTACGAATTCCCCCTCGGCATCGATACCCAATGCGCATTTGAATCCGTTGAAAAGCGGGCGTCTGGCGAAGATGATGATAAAAACGTGAATATACCGAACAGCTCACGGGACGGATTGATTATTTTTGTGCGTTCATTTGAGGTAAAGGGAGGGGGGAAGGGGGAACGGGCGTCGGAATTAGAGTCAAGTTAGGAAGCAGATGGCTCGACTCGGCGAAGGAGATACTTTTGTTCTTGGCGTTTGTTGTCGTAGTCACGTGGCAAGGCCTAAAAGCCACAAATCAAACGGAAAAGATATCAGAGTTGTCGATTCAATTAAAGCTGCGAGAGTGGGGGAGGGGGGGGGGCAGAACAATTGACAACAGAAAAACGGGAGGGGAAACCTAGAATCGATCTGTGAAGGAAAAATGATCTGGCTCGGGTTTTTTTTCGTCGCTGAGGAGTTGATGACGTCAGGTTTAAGCAAAAATAATTTTTTCTTTGTTCATT
The DNA here is from genome assembly GCA_023313725.1 of Lithobius niger. Classification (NCBI taxonomy): domain Eukaryota; kingdom Metazoa; phylum Arthropoda; class Chilopoda; order Lithobiomorpha; family Lithobiidae; genus Lithobius; species Lithobius niger. Next base: position 16,093 of record JAHWFP010083196.1, read on the forward strand.
CCCCCCCCCCCCTCTTTCATACCCCGCGTTCGTCACTTGGAAGTTTGGGTATTGGCGGAAGGATTAAAGTCGCATTTACCCGAAAGGCAAAATTGATTTTTGGGTTTCATAACCGGCAATCCAAGTATAAAGGTGTGTGACGTGAAATATTCATCGGAGGCGGCTGCATATGTTGCAATTTTTTTTTTTTTTTTTTTTTGCTGCGGCTGACTATAATTGGCTTGCGGTGTGGTGGTGTTTAAAAATGTTTTTGTTTTAATGACGCTTACATGTTTGGATAATCTGGAAAATAAATTTCAACAAACTAAGAAAATCCAGTATTCCTCCCGAGTTCCCTTCGGAGCTCACAAATGTGCGAAAACGTTGAAAACTATTTTACACACTCAGAAAACTTCACAAAAGAAAAATACGTCGAAGTAATGTTTTTTTTTTTTAAACCAGCTACGGTTAAACTTGACAACAGCTACGGTTAAGTTAACAGTTGTTCCATTCACATTTTTTCGTCAAAACTTAATCTACATTTGACATTTTCCTGTGTTGCTGTTAATCTTTACGTTTGCGTACTAACGATAAGACAAGCGAAGCGAAGTGCTTTATCCGCCAACTACAGTCTTTTTTTTTTAAATTAACAATGGCAAAGTACGGAGCGTTGCACTGTGAGGCAGAAACTGGAGTCGTGCAAACACGATTGATATCCCCAAAACAAAACTTAAGGATTCCGGTCAAGCTTTTTCGCCATTTAAAGTTGTGATATCAATCGCCAAGTTCTTCGCCAAGTTAATCCCAACCAAGCGACGGTTAAATGCAAAACCTTTGAAAATTGCTTACTGTGCAACGTTAGGTGTTGCATTTAACGTTTGAAGTCGGTGGGTTGGCGAAAGAACTTTGCGTTTGATATCGGTGAAGCTTGGCAGGAAACCTTTAACAAGTTTTGTTTTGGGGAAATGTCACAACTCTTTGTATCGTTTCTGCCAGCTTAAGGCCAAATTTTTATTCTTTCAGGGTTCGAAAGAATGGGTTGAAAGAAACCATTTTCAAGGCCGCCTTAGGGCTTTTCAAGGCTCTTTAGCCCGATCAATTCTTATAATTACCTTTTAAATTCCACTGTTAGATGCCAGTGTTGGCAATATTAACGTCCTCCCTGCTACCAAATAACGAGGAGGATACGAAACAACTAACGAGCTAGTGGAACATGCACTGCTGCCCCTTCCGACGCATACTTGCACTGCACGGCTTTCCACCCTGTTTAATCGTGATAATGGCTCTGAGATTGTGTCTACGCACGTACGTCAGTATCCACGTTCTCATTGTCCGAATTATGCCGTCCAATGAGAGACGATGCCGACAATACTAACAATGGTTATAACAATATTTTCGTAGTTACGCGCCCTCTCACGCCATCCCTGATACGCCCCCAGGCCCCAAACCAGAAAAGGTATGCAGTTCGTATTGTACTGCACCCATTCGTCCAATTTCATAGCTGAAAGCCTTCCCGTTATCTCGGTATCGATGAATAATCACCCTATGGGATTTAACATGGGGATGAGCGAATTAGCTAGCTAGCTAGTTAACACATTTACAACGTTATTGAGGGTCAGATTTTGCATTGAAAGCAGCTTAGCTGGCATTCCTACACGAGTTAATTTTTGTCAGGTGGGTCATTGCTCTCGATTTCAACACAATTTAAGCTTTTGTACCTCATTATTATTTTTCCCCAAGTACCTGAAATGTGCCCAACTATGCTTGAAGATATAAGACACTGATGCTATGGCGCCGCGCTACAATGGTTTACAACGTCGACAATTGAACTGATGTGATGTTTGTTGTGATGATTGTTGCCTAACTTGGCGCGACACACTGCCAAGTGGAGAAATAATACTTTACTTGAATAACTGTCACCGTTTTCGTGAATAATTACCCCTGTTCTTGGCCGCGGTGCGTTGAGAAATTTTTTCCTGTGCCTAATATCAACTTAGCATCATAATCCTTGTTTGGTTTCATAACTACAGTACCCTATCCAGCCTCAAAAAATTTCAAAAAGGCAGCAGTTTGTGTCGTAGTTTAGACACAAACTTGACAAGTAAGCCTAAGGGAGTATTTGCCCCTTGAGAAATATTTGAAAAAAATGTGACTTTTTAAAGTTGACGGTAACCTTAAAAAGCTTTCCCTGAACCGCCCTTCCAGCAATAGGTAAGTCGACCCGCGTGTCCCAGAATAAATGTGGGCACTTCGTAAACTATGTCTTCATTCACTGATCCACATTTCCGTCAGTAAGTTATTGTACGGTTTCTACTACATCTTTAACCATCGTTGTTGTTAACCAAACTCGAACCCAATTGGTCGTCGTATATTTAAACAGAATCGCACTACGGTGTACTGATCATTCAGCTCCTTCCAAAATACACATATGTGCAAAAAAAAGTCCTCTGCTGCGCACAGTTTGGTACTGCCTAAACATAGCACCCTCGATAGAGCTATAATACAGCATTCCAAAGGCAAAGGTGACTTAAGAGGCCAACGAACTACTTTAATCTTTGCTTCTACACATTTATTTCGTAGCAGATGGTCCTATATGTAAACTTCACCTTTTTTTCACCTTTCATTCAAAACATGTATGTTCAACGGAAGTGACATCATCTTGAACGCGGAAGGGGATTGTGGGAGCTAACTAATTGCAGCAGCTCGCAAAGGAAGTTGATTTTTGTGGAATTCCGAGCATGCGCGAAGCACAGTTTATCGACTGATTCTGGATGGATGATCGACTGACACTGGATGGAGCCATCAGCCGCGCTGAAAGTTGACGTCGTTTCCCTCATCAGACACTTTTGGAACGTTCTGTTGAAATTTCTGCGCATTGAAGGTACCGAACTGTCTTCAGAAGCGTGTGTATGGTTCGCAAACGGGTTGGTCGTTTTGGAAGAACCTCATTGCATATTCGTGCCATCGGAACTCGCACACTTTTTGGAGAAAAAAATATCAAAGTACAGAGAACCGTATTGAATGAGAGTCGGTGGAGAAGCCTTGGTTTTAGGCGATACCGTAAAATCCGCTTCTTTCTCTCTTGATCCTAACATCTCTTTAAAAAAAAAATTGTCTAGACAAAAAAGGGGGCGTTAAACTCGGCCTTTCAAAAGAAACTAAAAAAAAAAAAAAAAAATCTTGCTGCACGCTCCCTCATCTCGTTCCTTTTGGCTGACTCGGATCGTGTTTCGTCCTAATGATTTCAATTTGCGGCGCTGCAGTTTCTGCTCGACGCATCAAAGATTTAACGTCAGGTGGCAGGAGGATCGGCTTCCCAAAACGGGAACATGGAGGCTAAGGTCACGGGGTCAATTCCGATCACTCCCAAGAAAAACCAAGCTAAGAAATGTTGGCTCCAACTTCCTCACAAACATCCGCCCACGCGCCTTTATCTACACAAGAGCTATAAACGTGAATTTTTAACGACACAAGATTTATGTTTACAGTTGGTAACAGAGTGATAAGGAAGGGGAACGTACTACTTCTTACTAACCTCACGTCTGCGGGGAAAAAGTTCAAAATATCATTACTCCCCCCCACCCCCATTCTTTCTTTTATTTGTTTGAGAGGATGGGCTGCGAATCGAGTTATTTTCCAAGCACCCTTCTTTCTAATTTACCGCTTACTGTGACTGTTCAAGAACACGCTCTTAAAGACGCCTGTTCACCTTTTCGATAGCGTAGCCCGTATTCTAAGCAATGCAGAAAAGTGGAGCCAGTTTTACATAACTTTGATGCTACAACCAGCGTTTGTTTATATTTGCATTTCTACTTAGATAGCTTGTAACTAAAAATGTTTGATGTTTTTTTTTATCAAATAAGTCGTGAAACACGCATTAAGCGGGGGAAGGGGGGGGGGGGTCATTAATTTTTTTTCCTTAAAACTCTATCAACAAAACAGAAATTTCAATAAAAATTTGTTGTTATTTAAAAATCGGGTGTTGGCACACATGACTATAATACCAAATACACCCTCATCCATAAGTACCGCAGAAAACCGAGTACCGGTGTATTACGCTTGGTACCGGCACTGGCTGACACATTTCTGATACCGCCCAACATACACACCCACTGCTGCCTTGCAAATAATACATGCATTTGCACAGCACATGACTATTACAACAAATGCATCATTTCAGACTAAGACTGTTGCTGACGTCATTTATACCACGCGCCAAGGCTGTTTGCCGTGACGCGCACATCACGTGACTGGGCTAGTCCAATGAGACGGCCAAAGACCCGCTATTCTCGTTCGTCATTGGCTAACTCGCGATGACTTCACGGCAAACAGCCTTGGCTCGTGGTGGAAGCCCGCTTTAGTTTGGCCTTTAATTTGAAAACGGGCAAGCGTTCGACGTCACAGTGGGGGGGGGGGGGGAGTAGTGCATTTAACTCATTTCGAGGTTTAATTTTAGTTGTGTCTTGTATGGTGATGGGTCATTAAAGATGCATTGATGATCCGGTCCCATCTCTATCTCACTATGGCAACCGAGTATTGCCTTCGCATCAACATTCACGGTTTAAAATTTAACAAACTTCGTTCTCTGCGATGTCCTTCACTGCTGCAAAGGTTTAATAAGACAACATTTTAACGATGAGGAAATTATTAATGTAAGGAAACGCTTCCCCGTGTCTACAGTGGTACGCCGTTTCTCATTTCCGAAGTGCAGAGTTGTGTATGCTGACCAGGGTGAGCTACAGAAACGACTGTTTTTGGAGGCAGTTGAGGTTTTTTATCCTTTCTTATTGCAGCTGCCTACCCATCGTAGAGTGTTTCACTCAGGCAGTTGTTTTGTTCTAAATAGTATTTTTTTAATATCTTTATAATAATCTTGGAGGCCGGCTAAAAGGATGGCTAAAAAAAAAACCACTTCTCCCCTCCTCGCGCCCGCATTGAAAATGCACTCTCCCACTCTATCTGAATGGAAACAGGAGGCAGGCATGAGTAGTCGATCAACTCAATAAAGGTTCAACCTGACAAGTCGTCGTGCCGAACAATCACTTCTCCCCTCCTCGCGCCCGCATTACAAATGCGCTCTCCCATTCTACCTGCACGCAAACAGGAGGCAGGCATGAGTGGTCGATCAATCTGACAAATCGTCGGGAAGAGTGCCGGAAAAATGTCCCGGAAAATGTCCCGGGAAATGTGACCGCCCCCATGCATAGCACGGGCTTCCTCTAGTATATTATACTTGTTTTGAGAAGAGGAATTCACGTATCTCAACTACTCGTTGAAATGTTACCATTAACGTTGGTGTTTTATTTGTATATGTTATGCCGGGGCCGTAGCGAGGCCACAGTATACAGTGGCCGATGAGGGTAAAAAGTAAAGGACTGCGCAAAATAGTATCTTTTAACACAACAAACAAGCCACATGCATCCTTAAATAATGAAATTTGGTACGTCCTCGTGTACCTGGGAGCAATCTGTAATGATTAACGATATTACTGCCACTAGATGGCACTACGGTATATTTTCTTTATATTCTACCGTGAAACCATCTAGTGGCAGTAGTACCGTTAATCTTTACTGCTTGTTTCCAGGTGTACGATGACATACTACATTTTTACTCAATAATTAAGACAGCACTGGCTTGTTTGTTGTGTTAAAAGATATTTCTTTGTGGAGCGCTAGGCAGAAGTAGATGGCGCTGGATGCTGCAAAATTTATTTTGGAGGGCACCCCACTTTAATGCATGGCATTACAGACTTAATGCACGGACTTTAGCCGTTAGGAATACATATATAGTTAGGATTCAGTTAGGCTTAGTGTACATCTGTGGGTTGGGGCAGTACAACTTAAGTTCTAGTTAAGTTAATCCAAAAGAAATCCATGGGAAGAAGACTTATCAGATAAAGAGTGCATATTGGGAATGAATCTCAGGTATAGGAGCAATAGCCTCAAGCACTACAACAAGGGTTTGACATTTGACAACTGATATTTGATTTTTGACTGCGTTTCATTGCGACGGTGTCATTTGCCAAACTCAGTGACGTGCACAGGAGGGGACCATGAGGGGCAGTGCCCCTGCCCTTTTCGAAACTTCCCTTTTTGTAAAAAAAAAAAGTGAGTTTTTTT
>JAHWFP010083196.1:22200-36464 GCA_023313725.1 Lithobius niger
TTTTTTTTTCGTACGTCGTAAGTCGCATTTTCGCAAAGACTCGTCTTCGCCTTCTCGCAACGATAAGCTAGAAATCATCTAAAATTCCAACATGGCGGCGGATTCAGCTCTGCTGGCTCGCAACGACAACAGTCAATATTTGAGTTCAGACGCGATTGGGAAAATCTTTTCGTCAGGAGGAATTTTTTACTTTATTGTCACGGATTATAAGAATGCAAGCATTTAACCAAACGATGTCGGATTTAGCTAATCTTGGTAGCATTGTTGCTATAACAACGACATATTTGCCACCGTGATTAAATTTTAGCTGCGAGAATGCAAAGGCGAGTCCTTCCATAGTTTTGGCGGAAGCTGTACCCTGGCGTTCATTCGAGGCCCGGCGCTCATTCGTTGTTTTGGCGGAAGCTGTACCCTGGCGTTCATTCGAGTCCCAGCGCTCTTTCAGGATCCGGCGCTTCATCGAGTTAAGCCCCATTCCTCACACATTAGATTTTGGTGCCATCTCGTGGCGTTGATCTGTAAATCCCAAGCTCTGCATGCATTTCTAAACGGAGCAATTCATTGCCTTGAATTAGTGTGAAACATCCTCCGTATGTCAGTGACTTCATTTCACTTTTTTATCTTCAAAATTAATTTTAATTTTGAAAGTTAAAACCAACAAGCAAAAAAAAAAAAAACCCAAAAAATAACAGCTAGCGACATAATAACAACTATCGCGAAATTGAAGTTAATTAAGCAAAATTTTTTCCTCCCTTTTCTTCAAGAAAAGCTCATTATCTTGAGATAACCCGGAGCTATTGACTCACGTGCAACGTTCGGTAGAGACGCCTGCCTCAAAGAAAACTCGATTAGTGCTATTTACGTGGTGAGACAAAGATCCGTTGACGGCTCCGTTTTGACAGATATTGCAAAATCCGCTCCAGACAGACTTGAAACCGAAAGGTTAAGGGCCGGAATATTCCATTTGAAGAAATGCCAGAGCGTTTTTCTGTCGAAGTTACGTAGCGCTTTGTAGATTCACTTTTTATAAAACACACCACAAACTTTGTTTGAGTTTAACAAACACACATCGTAGTTTCATTTTTTCACTGCAGTTCTATTTATTTTCAAGGGACAGTTTTCCCACACAATGCAGGGTGATTACAAAAGAAATACACAGTTTGAAGCGTCGATTAAACGAAAACTGTACAACTTATCGATAAACGGTTTTCACCGTCACCCTCAGGCGCTCTCACTTTGACATGGGGCCGCTCACCGCTTACCCTGATATGGGGCCTCTCATCCTAAAATTAGATCCCCTAACCCTAACGTGGGGCCCTTTCACCCATTACCCTAATGCGGGGCCCTCATCCTAATATGAGGTCCCCTCACCCTGATATTGGGCCCTTCACCCTAATATAGGCTCCCACGTAGCAGGGCCATTGACCGAAGGCAACATTTTGTGAATGCGAGAAACTATAGATGCAATACTGTGCAGCTTACGATGTCAGGAGGAACGGTAAACTATACTTAGTGGAAAAGAAAAATGAACACTTTTCATAATATTAAAATTACTTCAAAGCAACAGTCGGACAGTTGTCATTGGTGAAACGTGTAAAAAAAAATAATTTCGCGTAATGTGAAGTGCGTTGTTGGGGGCCCCATTTGGGCTCCTACTTCGTTGGGGCCCTGAGGCAACTGGTGTTCATTCCACCCCTTACCACCAACCTGCAATATCTTAAGCAATGGATAGCAAGAGGAATTACTGTAATAATATGACGAGGATATGCCGAACTGTGTTTGACAGGAATTTGATTATTACACGGATGTATGCCATGTAACCAAGTGAACACACATTGACACTAGTTCGACAACTGGCCGCATGGCGTCAGGACTGTGTACGAACGGTGGAACAAATGATAGAATTGTGTTGGAAACTCCTACACTCTTCTACACCAAGCAGGCGATGGTTACATTGCTCAGACGTCACTTCCGTTTTTGTTCGACGACTGGCCGCATGGGGCCAGGACTGTGTACGAACGGTGGAACAAATGATAGAATTGTGTTGGAAACTCCTACACTCTTTTACACCAAGCGGCGATGGTTACATTGCTCAGACGTCACTTCCGTTTTTGTTCGACGACTGGCCGCATGGAGCCAGGACTGTGTACGAATGGTGGAACAAATGATAGAATTGTGTTGGAAACTCCTACACTCTTCTACACCAAGTAGGCGATGGTTACATTGCTCAGACGTCACTTCCGTTTTTGTCCAACGGCTGGTGCTCTGGCGGGAAATTTGAGAAACTAGAGTAACTGTTATGCAGTTCCGAACGTGGTGCTTGAACGGGAAGTGCAGCAAGTGAGCTATCCCGTTACTGCCCGAGTTATTTTGCGACGGGAAATAACTAACGTTGGAGTAACATAAGATATTCACACTTCTTTCCCAGCACCCCTCCCCTCCCCCCCCCCTCACCTGGGCAATGCTGTCTTCCATCAATTCATGAGTTGCCTACATATATCCTTCGTGATAAAACATTAAGGTTCCAGATTCCAATGATTAAAAATAGTTAATGGCTCAAAAATTAAAGATTATTATGTTCCAACAATTTTTAATTGCATTCCGTCAAAATTACTCCATTTAACTCAATACACTACTGTCAAACATAAAATAAAGTAGTGGCTAATTGACAACTAAGTTTTAGTTTTATTCTTTATTTATTGTTTTTTTTTGTGTCTCTGTGATTAATTTTTTTTTTACCATACTATGTTATTTATTTTTTTTGTGTGTGTATTTTTTGTTTATATTGTGAACTTTTGACTAAATGTGTATTGTGTAGCCACACAAGGGCTTTAGATCTTCGGCAACACTCGCTGCATAAAGTTTCTTTATTATTAAAAAAAAATAGGTGTCCATGCAAATTACACCATTACCTTTTTTTAACTATTTTTTTTAGCCATAAATAATCTGAAGCAAACTAACGCTCGTACAGACGAACCGACTCATTTGTAAACCTTACTGGACGTTTAGACAGGGAAAGAAGTCTAACAAGGGAAGGAGGAAACCCCGGGATTCGAACCGGGGAGCATCCAATCACGGTAAGGGACGAGATATTGTCCAGAATAGTTCCCATAACTGCTGCCGGAACACGGTAGTAATCATTTAACACTATCGTGGATCATACTAACCGGCCGGGACTTTGTCGGGGGTCCCCTCTTCAGTCACCGATTACATCAACTTCCTCAATCAGCTAGGATGAGATCTCTTATACTGCTCAGTCATCATGACCACTTAGTCCCTTCAAGGCTCCAAATTAATCCACAAAATTAGAGGGGGGATTACCACCAAATGACAAGCTGCAGCATCTATAGTCATTTGTCGTTATCTAAACCATGCGCAATGGCTGTTTGCCGTGACGTCACCATGAGTTAGCCAATGACGAACGAGAACAACGGCTGTTTGGCCGTCTGATTGGACTAGCCCAGTCACGGGATATGTACCTCACACCAAACAGCAATGGAGCGTGATATAGTTCTGTTTATCCCATACTTTTAACAGGCGGAGGAACACACAAATATACTTCTTTTTACACGTCAAACAAACCACTTGCCTCCTTAATTATCCACCCGGGACCCGAATAACTTTTTTTGTGTCAGCCGTTGGATTCGAACCAGCGTTCAATTGGTTTGGAGTGGAGAACGCCGACCGCTTGGCTATGTTTGCTCACTTCACTCGGGGTCCTCGGGGACCCCTCACGAAGCTCGCGGTGTGCCCGGGAACCCACTTTTTGCCCATCTCATAGATGTCCTCTGTAGGGGACGCGTAAGCCATATGCAGAGGCCAGGAGGTTATGCTGCTCCAAAAAAAAACAAAAAATCAATGTTATCGAGTGTAAAGTTGGTGCGCCCACGTGCACCAGGAAACAAGCAGTAAAGTTTAGCCAAATTTACCCCCCAACTTTACATCCAGTAATTAAGGAGGCAATTTCTTTGAGCATTCCTTTGCTTGTTGAAATCAAGTGTTAGGACGCGTTTACGCAGCGACTCGCCTTTGCATTCTCGCAGCTAGAACTCAATCGCGATGGCAAAGGTGACATTGCCATGGTAACAACGCTAAATGGATTTGCTAAATCCGACATCGTTTGAGTAAAAACTTGCAGTCTTATAATCCGTGCCAAAAATATAAAGAATTCCTCATGACGAAACAATTTCCCAAACGCTTCTGAACTCACGTTATTTGCTGTTTTCGTTGCGAGGCAGCAGACATAAAACCGCCGCCATGTTGGAATTTGAGGTTATTTCTAGCTTCTAGCTGCGAGAATGCAAAAGCGAGTGGTTGCGTAAACGTGCCCTTACATAGAACTAAACAATGGTAGACGGCGCTAGGTGCCGGCGAATAGTCACCTTTAAGCTACAGGTAAACCTCAATCTAAATAGAAACTTTCTCTAAAGACGCAAAATCGAGACACTACCAACCGCCAAACAAAATTCACCTGTCGTAACATATAGTAAGTCCCAATTCGTGTTAGCTTTTATTGTACGGAGGTTGAGGAAAGCAAGTTGCATTTTAAGTTTCCACACACGCTGTCCATTTATTCTTTGGCTAACGACGCACGCCAAGAAGGGTCGTTTGTGCGGAAACAAAATGTCGTTTGCATGGACTGCAGCGTTTCTCCTTTTCCCTTCCTCCCGCCCCAACAAGCAACCATGCAGCGCGCGAGAGAGAACCCATAACGATCATCGTTTGTCTTGAGACAAGTCAAGGCTGCTGCAACCAAATATCCTCTCGGCAAAACAAAATTTGCCTCTTTCTCTTGTGAATATGGCCCGTCACACCCACGACAACCAATCTATCGGTGGTCGGAGCTAGATAGCGCCCCGAGTAACCAGGCTCTTTCATCCCAGTACCACCAAATCAAAACTGCATATGAACTAATAACTGAACAAAAAACGGTTTCGCTGTTAAAAAAAAATCCATTAGAGCTAAAAAAAACCATTAGAGCTAAAAACCATTAAAAAAAACTATTAGACCGTCGGACGATTGCCTACCATAGGTTGGCAATCGTCCGACGTTTCTTTACATCTGCTGGTATTGTGACCAAAATTTGGGCCTACAAGGTGTTTGTGCGGCCAATCCTCGAGTACGCGAGTCCGGTTTGGTCACCCTACCTTTTGCAGGATATTGACCAACTTGAAGCCATCCAACGCTCGTTTACTCGTGGTCTTACTGGGTACCGCAATCATTCTGCCAACACACGGTTATCTATGGCATGCCTTGATCCCCTTGAACTCCGGAGACTGAAGGCTGACCTTGTTTTGACCTTTAAAATTCTGCATGGGTTGCTCTCTATCGATGTTCCGTTCTTCACCCTGGCCTGTAACAGTAAAACTCGCGGCCATTCCCTTAAATTGAGCATCCCCATTCCACGGACGGACTGCAGAAAGTTTTTCTTTGCGTCTCGGGTAATAGGACCTTGGAATTCTCTTCCAGAAGCTTTTGTCAATTCGTCTTCAGTTAGTGAATTTAAGCGTCGCTTGGATGAACATCCACTTGATAAGTTTTTAAAAAGAAATTACCAAAATTAAACATTTCCATTTTTCTCCTGTTCCTTTTCTACAGGATCGGTGTCAGTGGCCCCAGCCCTTCCGTTCTCCTGACCATTCTAGGTCAAATTCTTATTTATTTATAGTTTATAGCTCATATCCCCATACTAACAGCTGAGAAGGTACAAAAATAAAAACTGATTAGAATTCACACGAACACAACGAACTGTAATTTGAACTCCAATTCCAGGGAACAAGGACTACTCAATGGTTGTGCCAGAAAGTGAACGCAGTTTGTGTTTAAAATTTTTAATGTTTGTGTGTTCGTGTGCGTGTATATGTTTGTATGTGTGTGTGTGTGTGTGTGTGTGCTTAATTTATGTATTATACAGGTTTTTTCAAATATTTGTCTGTATTTGTTGTTTTATATTTTAAGTCTGTTTTGTGTGAGTGGCTACATCTGTATTTTGTGTGCATTTATAATTTATGAAACTAGCAGACTCATAGTTAAGGCAGTATTTTTTTTTGTGTGTATTCCTGTGTGTTTGATGATTGTTGTTTTAGTTCGTGTGAGCAATTAAGTGTTCATTTTATGTGTGTATTTTTAATCTTTACATTTTGTTGGTGTTTTGCTGAGTATGGCGTTTGTTTGTTCTGTTTGTTTGTTTTGACGGTTTAGGTTTTCGTTCTGTTACGTGCGCGTGTTGACGCAGTTAGCTAACATCAGCGCTAGCAGTGCGTTGAAATTCCGTTTGGACATACGGAACCGCATCACAAGTCATCTTCACCATATAATGCTATAATGCAGTCTTATCTTTATGTACGCCCGTTTCAGTTGTGTTTTCCGTTTGGCCGGACGTAAATCGTAGACGTCGCGAACAATGGACAGATCATGCATGCGTATAACGCCCTCAAGGGTCATACTTCTCACCCTTGGTTTTCGCGGAAGGTGAGGGCGACTTGGACGGCCAACTTGTTCAAGTGAGATTTCTAAAATCGAGGTTGGCCCTTAAACTGGCCCTTACACAGAGTTAACTCTCAAGTGCGTTTTCTGAATACGGCTGTTACTCTTGCTTGCTACGATGTTGGGTCATTATTACAGGATGTCTTAGAAGACGTTACAAGATTGGATGGGCAGAGATGGGCAGAATGTGACATAGCCTGACAGGAATTGTTGCAGTCTTGATGCGGAAATAAAAGTCCCAAAAATTGGCAATTTAAGGGAATAATCTCTACAAGTCTGTGGGTGCCTATGGTGTTCTTATTATACAGGGTGTTCCTAAAAGGTCTAGTCAAATTTTAACCAGAGATGCTACTCGTCAAAACCAAGCAAAATGTTCCTATAAACATGGGTCCGGAAATCCTGCCTTTCCGAGATTACGCAGTGATGTCAAGTAATTTCATAGGCCTAATTGTCTCATAATGGCTCTTGCAATCAATACTTCCTCACGCTACTGGGATTGTGGGTGGCTGGAAATAACTGGTAATCAAACAACAGATTTTACTACAAGCAACTACAGATTTTACTACAAGCAACTATAGAGTTTACTACAAACAACTACAGAGTTTACTACAAACAACTACAGAGTTTACTACAAACAACAGAGTCTACTACAAACAACTACAGAGTTTTTAAAGAGTCTCCACAAGTAGCAATGCGCGCTCCACAGCGTCGCACCATTGAGTGTCGAACACGTTCGAGAATTCCAGGGATACCTCGAATCGTGTTACACCCATCCACAATACGGTCTCATAGAATATGTAGATCAGGAACCGGTGTAACATAAACAAGATCTTTAAGGTATCCCCAAACAAATAAGTCCAGAGGATTAAAGTCTGGTGCCAGCTCGTAAAAAAAAATTCAGCACGTTATTTTCTTTTTTGGGATGGGGAAAAGAGGCTTACTCCGACTGTCCATCAGACCCTGGTTTGGTTTTAAACATTTGTTTTTGCCACACAAACGTTCCTGTCTCAAGTTGTTCCCGGAAAGGAGGGGGGGGGGAGGCAGTTTGTAATAAGCCCTCTAGTAGGTGTTTGACTACGAGATTTTTACAGCCACCTACTATCCCAGTAACTTGAGAGAGTAATGATTAATTTGTAGTTTGTTTTGTTACAATTAAAATTATTGCAAACCATACTACAACAATTATGAGACAAATACGCCTATGAAATTACTTGACATCACCCTGCGTTATCTCGGAAAGGAAGGATTTCCGGACCCATGTTTATAGGGGAATTTTGCTTTGTTTTGACGAGTAGCATCTCTGGTTAAAATTTGACAAGACCTTTTAGCAACACCCTGTGGATAGACACGTTTTGGTCGATACCTCTAGGCCCTCTTTTATGTCCTCCTGGTTATTTGTAATCGTTATTGGAGCAAAGCGAGGCCGAAGGCCGAGCGGAGCTCCGCTTATGAATACACTCAAATACGATCACGCAATAACCACTGCATCAATTAAAACCAAATTTTGTACATTGATAGCGGTACACCTAGAGATGGTTTGTAAAAAAAAATCCGGCATCGGACATGTTAAGGAATAATAAAGGTGACAAAACGGGCCAAAAAATGGGCAAAAGCCAAGAGCCAAGATGCCAAACAGCAAGACGTCATGGTTAGTTCACGAAAGGTTTATTTTGTCAGGTCAAAGTTTCTTTCTTTCTGATTAGTTTTCCTGATCAAAATATGACGTCATGAGCAGTTTTCAGGTAGATTGGTAATAAACCAAATTGAAGATATTTTCACTTCTCGTCGACTGATTTTGACGTTTGAATACACCGTTTTGAAGGTTTTCTCAGTAGCTTTCTGATGATCTCAACCTTAAGCAAATACAAGGCAAAACGTGGTGCGATGTATGGGGGGGGGGGGGGGCAACACATCGGCCCACGTTTTCGAGTCTTGCCGTGGCAGGGCGAAGAAACGTGGTGCGATGTAGGGGCGGGAAGACCAATATTTATACGCCTTGGTGGTTTTATAAGGTGCTGTCTATCAGTGCATTCCAAAAGTGCTAAACCCAGGACACTGAAACTCGATTGCTACAGACAGTTTGATACGGCCAAAACAAACATTAAAGTAATCTTCATGAGCTGGTGGTACCACACTGTCCCCCAGCAATCTACAGTTTCCTTGGTTGTTGGTTGTTTTGGAAGACACAGTATATTTTCCCGAACATTTGACACAGTTTGTCGAAAATCATAAATTTATGTTCTTTTCTTTTTTTCTCTGTTGTAATATCCCTTGTTGATTTTACAATTAATGTCGTGGTTGGGCCTTTTTTGGTGTTAGGCTTTGGCACTTTTACATGCCACAATTTACATGAGCACAGGCTTTCCGATGGGTTCATATGCACGACCTTAATCCGTCTTATTGTTATCATTTAACAATAGCTAATGGCACATGAAAGTGTTCTTACCTCTGCAGGTGCCAGTTGGGGCGCTTTCACTAGAGTATTCGCACACCAATCCCTTTTCTTCGTCGCACAGGTGTGTTCCGTCACACACGTCGCCCTGTTGTCGGGCGCACACCTGGCAGCAGCCGCACCCGTCCGTGATCAGGTGCACCCCCTGACGACAGCGAGGCACTGCCGGACACTCGCACGGGTACGTGCAATGACTCCGAATCTAGAAAAAAAAAAAGAGGAAAAAATGTATTAAAAACACAGAAATGCACGGCAGGCAGTACTACTTCATCTATGTCTAGCCTATAATTCTTACATTTCATTATTTTTACTTTTGAAACGTATCGTCATTTTCGAATACAGTGTGCTGCAGGTTTTCACGAAATTTCGGGAACCCAGAAATAGGCACGAAAATGCCATAAAATAAATAGTCGGATTCTAGTCGGCCCAAGATACCTTCCAAAGTTCAACCATTCAGCCCCATCCTCTCCAATTGTCAAAACTAGTTGGCAAAATGAAGTAGAACGAACCTGGCCAGAACGAACCTAACCTACGTGTGCCACGGTGCTTTTATCACTAGCTAACCCAGTAATGACACCACTACAAAATCTTGTCCAATCCAGAGCACCGCGCACAATCCCACAATTCGTCACGGGCCTTTCCACCGTGTGTACCCCTTCAGTAAGGTGTACCCACCTTTCCCTTACAATCGTGTACAGATCCACATGCACGGACCAACATTTATACCACCATGTACTGACGCACATCCTTTCCACTGTGTACACGTGGGAAAGCACAAGCACAACCACTGGTCACTCACCGGGATCCAACTGTGTGCAGACCATGTACAAACCCACATCCTCTTCACTGTCCACAGACCCACAGTCTTTGCACTGTGTGTAGATCCCTACTCTTTCCAGGCATTTATCACCAGCGAATTTCACTTGAGTAGATTTATTTACCTTTGGTGTGGGGTTTGGGAATATGTTGTGAATTTCGTGGTTTAAGTTTTGCTAAATAACATTGTGCTATGTAGCAATTTGGTGAGCGCCATTTTGTGATCATTTGTTTTACCTACTGTCTACCAGAGGTCGTTGTGCGACTTCTTTTCTGTGATAGTGTGTAATTGATACTCATTGATTGTTAGGGCCACGGGCCATGTTGTAATATCCCTTGTTGATTTTGCAATTAATGTCATGGTTGGGCCTTTTTCGGTGTTAGGCTTTGGTCATGCCTAAATTTAACCCTAATACCTTTTCTTTCAGCTTGAACTAACCTTTAAGATGAGGTAGTTACAGGGACGTTTTGTGGAAGTGCCAAATATAAGCCGACAGGTCAGAGACTCACATTCGATCCTGTCTGCAGGGACTACTAATACCAACAGCTTGACCCATGGTCCAAATGTCACGTTTATTCCTACTCAAACAAACCCGTAAAGAAGTTCGTAAACCTATGGAACGAACTTCTTACCACTGTGCAAGCAAAATCACCAACATTTATACACTTGCCAACCAAGAGTATAAACCCCACTAAAGAGGTTGTCCTTTTTTTGCACGAGGGCAACCCACCTTCTTTCTACTGTGTACTTAAAATAAGGAGGCTGAGATCAAGGGAACGAGCAAACTACAGCCTAACCTTCGTGGCCACACAAAAACGCACAATTGCGTGCAATCGCTGAACAGGAGATGCACCAGCTGTAAGTGACAATAATTCCTGGAGCGACGGGTGCGTCCCAATCCACCCAGCAAGCCGCAACCGTTGATGGCTGAACCGTTTGCAAAGCAAGAGGAAATGCTCCACTGAGACTTCGGTATTACAGGTACCGCAGATCGGTGAATCTGCCCAGCCCATTCTGTGCTGGTGGGCCTGCAGCAACGAGTGGCTGGAGCGCAGTCGTGTAAGCAGCCCCAGAACGGTAGGGAGTCCAGGATGGAGATAGTAGCACATGTAGGCTGCAAGAGGAAGAGAAACTGACTGGACACGTCATATCGCCACTCCTCATTCTTTTTCTGGAGAAACCAGTTCCGAATTGCCGTGCACATGTGTTTGAGCGACAGGGACAGAGACATTTCCAGAGCGTCACTGTAAACTGCATCCCTCGTCCAACCATCTACGTGTATATTTCCACACAAATCACAGGATAGCGAAGCAACCCACAATTTCCAGGTAATGGAAAAAACCAAATGGGTCACAAACATGCGGAGCTGATATGGATTGCTGCAGAATGCGGAGACTAGCAAGCGAGTCTGTCACGATCGCCAATGTCGAGCGCCACATCTAGTGCAACTGAAATTGCCACTAGCTCACAGACAATACTCGAGGCGACGACCCTAAGATGGTGCCAAAGACCAAACTTCAGAGATGGGATGGCCACCCTAATTCAATCTCTACCAGACACACGGATGAAAGAGGTGTTGCAGAAGACGTCACAGTGTAGCATGGTTCAAACAGCTTTACCAACCTCGGGCACCAGGACCACGGGTTTGGCGACTGGCATGAGCTACATCAAAAGGGCGATGGTGTGAGACTAGCAGGAGAAGAGATGTACCATGGCCTGCAGCACCAAACACACTCCGCACAACACTACTGAACTGACGATAATCCGCAATAATCTTCGCAAGGGGGTCTGACTTGCCCCTGCTGAGATTCCTCAAGCAGAGTAGGACAAGCAACTCACGATGAGGTAGTTACAGGGACGTTTGGTGGAAGTGCCAAATATAAGACGACAGGTCAGAGACTCAAATCCGAGCCTGTCTGCAGGGACTACTAATACCAACAGCTTGACCCATGGTCGAAATGTCAGGTTTATTCCTACTCAAACAAACCTGTAAAGAAGTTCGTAAACCTAAGGAACGAATTTCTTACCACTGTGCAAGCAAAATTAGCCACATGCCAATAAATGTGAGGGACTGAATTGGAGTCGAGATCAAGCATCCCGAAACAATCCAGAGGCAGTCATTCACCACACTTGCAGCGACCTTATGTGACGAGCAGCAGGACAGAGAAAAGGAAGATGGTAGTCTAGAACTAACCTGACAAAAGCCATGTATGTCGATAACAAGGCACCTCTACTGACAGTTCTGTTCCATGCTAACACATTCAAAACCAAGGACCGAGCCCGAACCTTCTCTCTGAGATAGCTGACATGCCTGTTCCATTCTAAACCCTCATCATGATACACACCAAGGTACTTGACAACCGACGGTGGCACAACAACCGCGCCACCAACAACGAAAACGGTGATGGGAGCACGCTGCCTTTTAATGCCCCTTGAGAAAACAACAAGCTCAGCATCAAACCTCTCTCCGCCAGTCGCAAGGTGACATCGTCCAGCACAGCTTGCACATGCGGCACAATGATAGTCAGATTGTTACCGACAACCCACATCGCAACATCGTCCGCATAGCAGACTATGTTAACGCGGACACCCATCTCGGTCAGAATATCTTTACTGACAATCACAAAGAGGGTGGCGCTCAAACAACTGCCTTGAGGCAGGCCCCGATCAAAGGTCTTCTCCACGGACCAGTAGCGTTGACCCTTGTCACAAAGGACTTATGGCCTAAAAAAGCCATAATTTCAGCCGCCAGACACTTATCAACGCCCATCTTGTCCATCGCAGCACAAACCCAGTCAATACTTATGTCATAGGCTGCCTTGATGTCAAGGAACACAGCAACTGTGACTTGGCCACGAGCCCACACTTCTCTCACACCGGGTAAAAAAAAACAAGACGGCATCCTGCATGCTACTGCCTGCTCTATAATCGAAATGCACTGGGGGCCAAACACTCAAAATATTTTAAGTGCCACACGAGTCTCCTTACAAGCATCTGCTCGTAAAGCTTCCGCAAACAAGCCACCAGAGCAATCCAGGCCGGGGGAGGGGGGGGGGGGTACCGTGCTCCCTTCTAGCAGTTTCTGAAAGAGGGAGACTGCGTCAGATTTAGCACTAGGTGAGACACATTTCAAGGCTTTGTATGTAACGCTGTCCACACCAAATGCACTACCGTCTTTGCACTGCGAAAGCAGAGCAGTGAACTCGGTCAGATCCCACGGCAGATCCACAGAGCAGGACCCAGTAGACCCTGTAAGCGTCAGGGGCTGCTTACCACTAGGCAAAGCGTAAATGCTGGCAAATCTCTCATTGAAGGCATCAGCCATCTCCTATCCGTGAAGAACAGATTGCTGAGCCGGCACTGTGAGCTGTACACCTGTCTTGTTTAGAGGTTTAAGTCCCTGTTGCAGCCAGCTGAAGAACCGGCTCCAGGTGCTAGTCCCGTAGCCAACATGGCACAATTGTCGACTACTGTATTGTCGGCCAAACGTCGTGTTGAGACTTGTTTTTGTCCGTCTTTCACTCTGTTATTATACTGGTGTAAACCTTGATAGCAATGTCGTTGCCATCCCCAGACTAGATATACTCCCGGGTTTCTCAAGCAGTATTTCGCAGAGCGTGGTTCAGTCTACTGCCTCTAAATAAGTCATACAAGAAGGGAATTGGTAAAGATAACAGTGAGGCTGTCCTACCCAGAGAGGCGTGGAACTTGCACAGGTATCTCTCAGTTTAACTGAGGTTATTCGATAAGTCGCAACTGTCACGATGCCAAAGTGAGGAAATCAAGAACGGTTTAATGGTCCTTACTTCTTTATTTCACCACATTAGTGATGGGTTGTTTCACTTATGCATGCTGTAGCGTCCTCTTTTCCTCCATTCTCTTGTCCACACTATTGACAGCAAAAGTTCGCAACGGAAAAAGTTATTTTAATCTTCTTGTAGATGCGACCACGTCACCTTGGAACATTAAGATGCGGTTGACGGGGTTAGACACTGGATAGAAGTGAAACTAGACTTCATTATCCGTCTTGCTGCATCAGCCATTTTAGGCCTACTGTCATGGCGGCCTCAAAAATGGTGTGGAGAGAAAAACATTCTTCTTTCGGCAAGTTTTTGAAAAGAAAAAAAAGTCAACAAGAGAAGAGGAGAAGGTGACGCAACAGGGGACCTGTATTACAACAATAATAGCGTAAGTAGTGTAACAAAGTAGGGTGAGAATGTGGTTTTCGTCCCTCGGCTACAAAGCTGGATATTACTTTCACATTATCTTATGGCGTAAGTCACATAAAGTTTACAATAAACTGAAACAGTGAATTACTCAACACTGGCCAGAGACTTGAGGCATTATTACAAGCATTAACTTGAGTAATAAAATGCGTAAAGGGCATTTTTAGGTTTACGTTACAGCAAACATTTATGGAGTCGCGTTTTTGTTTATAAACAACATCAAGCCTCACGCCTCAGGCGTAGTGTACCCTCGGGAGCGACTTAATGTACTACAGCACACAAA